>JAKCPI010013382.1:0-87377 GCA_023213315.1 Euborellia annulipes | reverse complement strand
ATAAAACTAAAATGTTAACCCTTTATGCAAGTGAAATATGCAAATTATAAATACCTTTTAATTGTGGAGAGAAGAGGTGCGTGTGACGTTTTATTCTCACAAACAGAATCGCACTGGAGAAGAGGCACTTTGCAGAGAGTTCAATCGACTGGCCCCTTGGCCCCTTTGACGCAGTGGATTTGCTCTCTTCTGAAACAAAGAAATATTTATTATTATTTTTTTTATCCTCTTTTATCATCATATTTTAAATATTCAATAAAAATTATTGGATTAAATAATTGTTTTATTTTCCCGTAATCCTTTCCTTTCCCATGTTTAATAAAAGTTTATTAGTATGATTATCGGGTATTTAGCTTAGCTTCAAATGGGGAATTAATACAATTTTAATTAGAATTTTTACCTCAATTCATTCAGATAACGGATTATTAAAAAATATTTTTTTTTTTAATTAACTAGCCTACTTGATTTGTTTCTAATTTGAAAGGTATAATTCTTTTTTGTCCAATTTTCTTAAGGGTTTGTTTTTTTTTTTGATCAAATTTTTTTTTTTTAACAAATCTTTATATTAAAAAAAAATTTAGTGATTTTTATGGAAAATTTTATAGAAAAGAATAGATGAGTATATATTCAAATAATTTGCCCCCTCCATCCCTCTTGACATATTTAATTATTAATTGATAAAGGGATGAACAATTGAGAAGTTTATTAGAAAAATTAAGATATTTTGAAATTGTCTGTTCTTTAAATTAAATGATAAAGAATTTTATATAATTTATTTGAATCAGTGGTTATTTTAAGCCCCCAATTCCTAAAAAAAAAAAAAAAAAAAACCACCCCTATTACTACACTACATTATCGATCGAAGTGAAAAAATATTTTTTATTAGATTAGGCAAAAAGTAATATACAACGAAGTCCGTAGCTAGTAAAAAAAATTTTTGTTTTATATACTGTAAATAAAAAAAAAAAAAAATATTTAATATATTATCTGAATGAATTGGAGTAAAAATTCTAATTTTAATTATAATATTTCAAAAGGAGACGATAAACAAACAAACCCATCCCACGGAAAATGAATAATCACAAAAATATAGAAAAAAATCTAACGGGAACGAATCCTATTCATTTCGATCGATCATAGCGTAAAAACAATTTAAAAAAAAATCGTCCGAATTGATGAAACTTATAATTAAAGGAGGCGAGTAGAGAAACTGTTTAAGAAAAGAATCCATTCAGACAGTGAAAAAAAAATTCCACCTCTAAAAATCTCACTTATTTACTATACGATTGACGAGAGATAAAAGTTTAAGAATTTCTATATTCATTTATTTAATAATAATTTCTCATTAAATATCATAGGAGAACTAAATTCTCAGTTAGAAGGGTGGAGGGTGACAAGGGATAGAAAGTAACACATTTGCTTAAAAGTAAAAAATTAAAAAAATAATAATAATATTATAATTTTCTATTAAAATTTAGTTTTTGAAGAAAAATACTGTTTTGTTTATAAGAAGGGATGATTTACACCCTTTCTCACCCTCCACCCTGGGGTACACGACTCTTTCATAGCGTTGTATTTAAAAATTGGATAATTTTATAAGTATATTTTAAGAGAGAATAAAAAAAAAAATGAAAATAGAAATTTAATTCATTATGCAAATGAGATATGAAAAGATTCATTACCGTAATAATTAAGATGACCAGACGGGGATGTAACGAGTTTGGGGGATGAACGTCTTATTTGCACACACAATATAAAAGAAACAAAACACACGAGAGAGATTGAGAGAGAGGATCCCAAACGACTGACTCTTGGCCCAACTCGAAATCAACTGACAGACAGGCAACCAGCGAGCAAACAGGCATCGATCGATAGAGAAATAGCATTCCTCTCTGAGTGCCCAAGTATAAAAATTGTCAAATAAGTTCTCAATTTATATTATAAAAATTCTTTTCACTTGCAAACTAACGGGGTTTTATTCTGTTGGGAATAAATTCGAAGTGAAATAACTATTAAAAGACTCCCTTTATTTACCCAAACTTAAAACACACGCCTAATAAAATAAAATACTTTCAAGTGTTATTTTTTGTATTTATTTATTTATTAGGGATGAATTCGAAGTGAAATAATTTTTAAAAGACTCCCTTTATTTATCCACCCTTAAAACTTACCCCTAAATAAATAAAACACTTTCAAGTGTTATTTTTTGTATTTATTTATTTATTAGGGATAAATTCGAAGTGAAATAATTTTTATGAGATTCAATTTATTTACCCACCCCCATTATCAATAAATAAAAATTTTTTAAGCGTTATTTTCTGAATTTTTGTATAATTTCTATAGTCTAATGTTGAATGAATTTGTAAAATTTTTGATTGTATAACAATATTAGTAGATTATTTTTAAAAAGAAAATCGAATGATTTTAATGGAAATTTTTATAGAAAAGATGAAAATAATTTGCCCCCTACATCTCCCGCGGCATAATCAATAATTAATTGACAAGGGAGGAAAAATTGAGAGGTTTGTTGGATTGATTAAGAAAATTTTATATTTTTCTCTCTGCTCTATCATACAATAGAATTCTTCAAATTAATTGATGATTCTAATGGGGATTTTACATAATTGATTTGATTCAATAGCCAATTTAAACCACCTCTGCCAGAACCACCCTTATTTCTACATTTAATAACCAACCAAAGAGAAAAAAATCTTTTTTTTTTAGATTAGACAAAAAGGAATTATTAGAAGATCAATTAGAAACAAATCAAGTTAGTAGTTAAAAAAAAAAATTATTTTGGTTTAGTTTTGAAAAAATATAAATTGAATATTAAATGATCGCAATACTTTCTCATTATATATATTTCATATATAGGGTAAGAGAAAGTAAAAATTATAACATGTAGTCACGATGGGGAATTAATACAATTTTAATTAGAATTTTTCCCTCAATTCATTCAGATAACGGATTATTAAAAAATATTTTTTTTTTTTTTTTAATTAAGTAGCCTACTTGATTTGTTTCTAATTTGAAAGGCATAATTCTTTTTTGTCCAATTTTCTTAAGGGTTTGTTTCTTTTTGATAATTTTTTTTTTTTAACAAATCTTTCTATTAAAAAAAAAAATTGAGTGATTTTTATGGAAAATTTTATAGAAAAGAATAGATGAGTATATATTCAAGTAATTTGCTCCCTCCATCCCTCTTGACATATTTACAGAGGCGTACCGAGGCAGTTGGGGGCCTGGGGCGGCACTAGAAGAGGGGGCCTTATATTGAATTTGTTTTTGTTTTTTTTTTTGGGGGGGGGGCTCATCTTTAAATATCCTTCTCCTCCATACACAAAAATATTTTTAAAATACCGTATATCCCTGAACCCCAATGGGCCCCGGGGCCTCTCAAAGAGAAATTTTCATTAAATTTTGTTTTTTTTTTAATCTAAATTTTTCCCTTTTTAATTGAGCCCTGAGGGCCTCGGGGCCTCTCAAAGGGAAATTTTCATTAAATTTTTTTTTTTTATGAATATATGGGGGCCTATGCCGGCTCGGGGCCTGGGGCGGACCCCCCCCCCCCTTCGCCACTGCATATTTAAAAGGGATGAACAATTGAGAAGTTTATTAGAAAAATTAAGATATTTTGAAATTGTCTGTTCTTTAAATTAAATGATAAAGAATTTTATATAATTTATTTGAATCAGTGGTTATTTTAAGCCACCACCCCATCTCCCCCCCCCCAAAAAAACCCACCCCTATTACTACACTACATTACCGATCGAAGAGAAAAAATCTTTTTTATTAGATTAGACAAAACCACCCTTAGAACTCACCCCCCAATAAAATAAATTACTTTATTTATTTATTAGGGATAAATTCGAAGTGAAATAATTTTTAAAAGATTCTCTTCATTTACCCACCCCTATTATCAATAATCATTTTGTGATATGAACTAATAAATTGAGAAAATTTGATAGTCAGGTTTTACCAAGTACAGAGAGACTCGAAAATAATCACAAGTAAAAAACGCATGGGTGGGACTTAATATTGACCCTCACTGTACACCCGTTTTCACCCTAACTTCTTATCATCACAAATATAAACACAATATAAGAGAAGCTAAACACTTTTCAGGGAATCTTTCAAACGAACTGACTTCAAGATCAATAAGAAAGCAACTGATTGATGACTCGTGATAGCAATTTGTGCTCAGAGTTTCCAAAAATAAATAAATATTAAAGCAATTCTTTTTTTTCTATTTTTAGTACATTACATTATTAAAGGCTAAGACAGACAAGTTTTATTTTATTCACATTAAAAAATAAACCACCCCTAACCTAAAATCATCCTAATAAGTAGATGCTGAATTTTTGATACTGATGATTTTTTAATTATTTACTTTTTTACTAAATATCTATCATAGGATAATTAGATTCTTATTAATAAAGTGGGGGAAAAGAATATAATAGATTTTAAGATAGGGAAAGCGAGAACAAGGTGGAGAGGAGTGGAAAATTTTAGTTTTTTTAAGAAAGCAAAGTATAGTTTAGCTTTAAATCATAATCAAATATTATAAAATGAGGGGTTTTTTTATACACGAGATTTGAAAAGAGAGAGAACCTTTCCCAAGAAATGATGAGAACCGAGTAAATTGAAAAAATTTGATGATCAGGGCTTACCATGGCACCTAGTGCAGAGAGACTCGAAGTGCGCTGAGAAGGGGATGCTGGAGCGAGAAGGTCGATGTTGGAGGGTGAAGGCAACTTCTAGCAATAGCCACCCCTGTAAAAAATAAAAATTATTATTTTTTCTTATTAAATATGATTCGTGTGTTTATGTGAGAAAAAAGAGTTTACATAAAAATAAAATCTGGTGTGACAAGCACAGAACACAACTTTCGATTACCGAAGGTAAGAGAAAGTTGTGTGCTGTGCTTGTCACGCCAGATTTTTTGTGTCGACATGTATTTAGTTTCCGACAGTACGGTACATTCGATTTTCAAGATGTAAAATTTATAAGTATGACAAAATATTTATATTTTGTTACCATGGCAACCATTTCTCCTGGAGTACACCTGAGGAAGATGTGAGGCAAGGACTCCTCTTCAAATAGGTTGCACATTGTACATACTACGTTTGTGTCAATTCTGTATCCGCAACCCCCAGTCCAGAAAGAAACCATTCGAGAACCCGATATCCTTATCTGACTTATGACTCTCGTCTTATCCAGGCTGCTTCTAAGATACAGGTAAGATTCGGCATCTGCTTCAGGCATAATCTTCCGGTATATAGGATTATATTTAGAGTTCGATATTCGGCTCATGTCTTCCTCTCTCCTTGCTCTTCGCCACGCTTCAACAAGTTGGGGGAGCACTTCTCTTATTCTTCTTGGTGATTCTTCCAGCAATAAACTTTCCTGTCCTATTGTCTGGAGCATGTCCTTAAGATGAGAGACCCAGCTCACATTATGTTTGTTGTCCCTATTCATTTCAAGTTGTTTCATCCTGGTAAAACATAATTTCGGGATTCTGGAGTCGGGCATCTCTAGTAGTTTCATCCACCACTTTATCATTTTCTCAAAAATTTGGACACTAATATGGTCACGGTTCGCCTCGGCCCGGACGAAATGACCAGGAGTGTTCCTTGGCCATCCAAAATATCTTTTAATGTATTCAACATTAACTTTTTCGATCAAGTCCAAGTATCCCGGACCCCAGATTTCCGAACCGTATAGCAATGTTGCAGCCACTACCGAATCATATAGTCTCCTTGAACACTCCCAGCTTGGGTTTTTGCTTCTTGTCAGGATCTCAAACACTCTTCCCAGTGCCAGTCTGGCCCTCGACACAGCCGCCTCCGCCGCAAGTCCAAATTTACCCGAAGAGGAAAATCTGACACCGAGGTAAGTATACGTCGGAGCCTGTTCCAAAATATCATCTCCCCATTTTATTGGGTTAATTATTCTTTTTCTTCCCTTGGAGAAACACACCATCTTTGTTTTTGAGGGGTTGAGAACCAAATCGTTGGTTCTCAAGTATTCCTGGAAGATTTGAAGTTTCCTTTTCACATCGATGTAGGTATCCCCCAAGATGACCATATCGTCCGCAAAAAGAAGTATAAACACCTCTCTCAAGTTCGTGGCGCTCAAGCCTCTCACTTCACGATCACGGAAAAAGCTCACTATGTCGCTGATGTAAAGAGAAAACAAAGTAGGGCTTAGCGTTTCACCCTGCAACACCCCACTAGTTATCCCTATCCGGTCACTACGCTTGTTGTTGATTTTTATTCTCATAGTCGCGCTTTCGTAGAGTGTTCTCAGTATACGAACTGTTTTTGGACTGAGTCCCAAGTCCAATGTATGGGGACATAAGGAGGCAATACCTGGCCAAGTATTTGAGTGACATCTCTGAGGGGGAAGATTTCCTTAATCTAATAATAATAAAAGACATTGAAAAACTTAACAACATTTATTTTTTTATAAAAAGTGCTCTTAAAACTAGAACATTTGTTTTGGAATTGTCCGAAGATTTAAATTAACAATAATTGTGTATTTATTTTATTTATTTGTTTTTTGTTTTTTTGTTTTTTGTAACCACTCAACTCCATTTGTAAAACAAACACTGTTGAACAAATAAATTTTTTTCAATTCAATTCAATTTTCATTTCTCCTGGAGTACAAGAGTAAAGTGGTCTTCAGAAGATTTCAATCCCAAAATGAGAATATACATTTTATAGAGAATCTAAAAAATAATTGATTTTTAAATTTAAAAAAAAAATCGTTGGAGCAAATTTTGAGAAAATCGAAAAAAAGTGAAAAAGTGCATCAGTAAAGTACTAGTACTCTTTGGTCGATTTTGTTCAAAAGCTTCGTGTCACGTCCCATGGGGATGCCTAACTTAAATATAAAATTTCAACCTCCTAGCTCTTTTTGTTCTTGAGATATTTTGTTCACAGACACACAGACACACAGACAGACCATGTCGCGAAAACCACTTTTTTGGATTGAGGGGACCTCAAAACGTGAAGATTCATCAAAATCTCGACATCGAATTTTTGACATGAAACCAATACTTTCTCTCTCTATATAAATAACCTATATATAGAGGTAAGAGAAAGTAAAAATATAAATGATATTAAAGATGTCCACCCTATTACACCCTCTGGTTTCAAGTTTTAAGACAAAGGATAATTTTATAAATATGTTTTAAGAAAGAAAATATAAAAATAAAATGTTAACCCTTTCTTCAAGAGAAATATGCAAATTATAAATACCTTTTAATTGTGGAGAGGGGGTGCGCGTGTGATGTTTTATTCTCACTGATAGAATCGCACTCGAATAGAGGCAATTTGCAGAGAGATGAGTTCAATCCACTGGTCCCTTGACGCAGATGGATTTGCTCTCTTCTGAAACAAAGAAATATTTATTTTTTTAATAGTCTTCTATCATCATATTTTAAATATTCAATAAAGATTATTTTATTAAATAATTGTTTTATTTTCCCGTAATCCTTTCCTTTCCCATGTTTAATTAGTATGTTTATCGGGTATTTAGCTTTGCTTCAAATGGGGAATTAATACAATTTTAATTAGAATTTTTACCTCAATTCATTCAGATAATGGATTATTAGAAAATAATTTTTTTTTTTTAATTAAGTATCCTACTTGATTTATTTCTAATTTGAAAGGTACAATTCGTTTTTGTCCAATTTTCTTAAGGGTTTGTTTCTTTTTGATAATTTTTTTTTTTATTTTAACAAATCTTTCTATTTAAAAAAAAAATTGAGTGAATTTTATGGAAAATTTTATAGAAAAGTATAGATGAGTATATATTCAAGTAATTTGCCCCCTCCATCCCTCTTGACATATTTAATTATTAATTGATAAAGGGATGAACAATTGAGAAGTTTATTAGAAAAATTAAGATATTTTGAAATTGTCTGTTCCTTTAATAAAGAATTTTATATAATAATATTTGAATCAGTGGCTATTTTAAGCCACCATCTTAAAAAAAAAAAAAAAAAAACACCCCTATTACTACACTACATTCAGACAGTGAAAAAAAAATTCCTCCTCTAAAAAATCCTCACTTATTGCTATACGATTGACGAGAGATAAAAGTTTAAGAATTTCTATTTTCATTAATAATTTCTTATTAAATATTATAGCTCTAAATTCTCAGTTAGAAGGGTGGAGGGTGACAAGGGAGAGAAAGTAATATATTTGCTTAAAAGTAAAAAATAAAAAAAAAATAATAATAATTTTCTATTAAAATTTAGTTTTTGAAGGAAAATACTGTTTTGTTTATTAGAAGGGGTGATTTACACCCTTTATCACCCGCCACCTGGGGTACACGACTTCATCATAGCGTTGTATTTAAAAATTGGATAATTTTATAAGTATATTTTAAGAGAGAGAAAAATAAAAATTGAAAATAGAAATTTAATTCATTATGCAAATGAGATATGAAATGATTCCTTACCGTAATAATTAAGATGACCAGACGGGGAGTAACGAATTTGGGGGATGAACGTTTTATTTGCACACACAATATAAAAGAAACTGACACACGAGAGAGATTGAGAGAGAGGATCCCAAACGACTGACTCATGTCTCGACTCAAATAAACTAAACCGCCTGACAAACAGGCAACCAGCAAGCAAGCAGATCCATCGATCGATAGAGAAATAGCATTGCTCAGAGGAGCGCCCAAGAAAAAAAAATTATATTCCCTATTTATAAAAATTCCATTCACTTGCAAACTAACGGGGTTTTATCAGTTGGGAATTAATTCGAAATTAAATAACTATTAAAAGACTCCCTTTATTTACCCACACTTAAAACTCACCCCTAATAAGTTAAAATACTTCCAAGTGTTATTTATTGTATTTATTTATTTATTAGAAATAAATTCGAAGTGAAATAATTTTTAAAACATTCAATTTATTTACCCACCCCTATTATCAATAACGCGTTATTTTCTGAATTTTTTGTATAATTTCTATAGCCTACTGTTAAATGAATTCGTAAAATTGATTGTATAACAATATTTGTTGATTATTTTTAAAAAGAAAATCGAATGATTTTAATGGAAATTTTTTATAGAAAAGAACTAGAAATATATCCATATGAAAACAATTTGCCCCCTACATCTCCCGCGGCATAATCAATAATTAATTGACAAGGGATGAAAAATTGAGAGGTTTGTTGGATTAATTAAAAGAATTTTATATTTTTCTCTCTGCTTTATCATACGATAGAATTCTTCAAATTAATTGATGATTCCATTTGGGATTTTACTTAATTGATTTGATTCAATAGCTAATTTAACCCACCTCCTCCAGAACCACCCTTATTTCTACAATAAACACCAAAGATAAAAAAATATTTTTTTTTAGATTAGACTTATTATTTCTTACCCATTAGAAACAAACAGAGGCGTACCGAGGCAGTTGGGGGCCTGGGGCGGCACTAGAAGAGGCCTTATATTGAATTTTTTTTTTTTTGGGGGGGGGTGCTCATCTTTAAATATCCTTCTCCTCCATACACAAAAATATTTTTAAAATACCGTATATCCCTGAACCCCAAGGGCCCCGGGACCTCTCAAAGAGAAATTTTCATTAAATTTTGTTTTTTTTTAATCTAAATTTTCTCATTTTTACTTGAGCCCTGAGGGCTCCTGGGCCTCTCAAAGGGAAATTTTCATTAAATTTTTTTTTTTATAAATATATGGGGGGCCTATGCCGGCTCGGGGCCCTGGCCCCCCCCCCCCCCCAAACAAATCAAGTTGGTACAGGGGCGTATATAAGGGTGGGGGGCCCGAGGGGGCCCGGCGCCCCCCCCGAAATTTCCCAAACACATATGCATATATAGGGATATATAGACATCAGCTCAACAAATTTTTCCGCAGGATGGAAAACTTTGGTTCCGCAAAAGAAAAAATGTTCCGCAAAAAATTTCGTGTGAAAAAAAATTTAGTTTCTTAAAAAAAAAATTTTCCACAGAAAAATTTTTGAGTTCAGCCCCCCCCCCCCCCCCGAAAAAAATTTCTATATACGCCCCTGGCTTCAAATGGGGAATTAATACAATTTTAATTAGAATTTTTCTCTCAATTCATTCAGATAACGGATTAATAAAAAATAATTTTTTTTTTAAATTAAGTAGCCTGCTTGATTTGTTTCTATTTTGAATGGTATAATTCGATTTTGTCCAATTTTCTTAAGGGTTTGTTTCTTTTTGATAATTTTTTTTTTTTGCAAATCTTTCTATTTAAAAATCTGGTGTGACTGGCGCACAGCACACAACTTTCTCTTACCTTCGGTAATCGAAAGTTGTGTTCTGTGCTTGTCACACCAGATTTTTTGTGTCTAAATGTATTTAGTTTCCGACAGTAGGGTACAATTGAATTCAAGATGTAAAATTTATAAGTATGGCAAAATATTTATATTTTGTTACCATGGCAACCATTTCTCCTATCTTTTCTCTGGAGCACAAGAGTAAAGTGGTCTTCAGAAGATTTCAATGACAAAATGAGAATATACATTTTATTGAAGATCTAAAAAATAATTGATTTTTGAATTTAAAAAAAAAATCGTTGGAGCAAATTTTGAGAAAATCGAAAAAAACTGAAAAACTACATCAGTAAAGTACTAGTACTTTTTGGTCGATTTTGTTCAAAAGCTTCGTGTCACGTCCCATGGGGGTGCCTAACTTAAATATAAAATTTCAACCTCCTAGCTCTTTTCGTTCTTGAGATATTTTGTTCACAGACACACAGACACACACACAGACAGACCATGTCGCGAAAACCACTTTTTTGGATTCAGGGGACCTCAAAACGTGAAGATCCATCAAAATCTCGACATCGAATTTTTGACATGAATCCAATACTTTCTCTATATATATATATATTACATACATGCATAGGTAAGAGAAAGTAAAAAGAAAATTGAGTGATTTTTATGAAAAATTTTATAGAAAAGAATAGATGAGTATATATCCCCCGAACCCCCCCCCCCCCCCCCCCCCCCCGGGCCCAAAAACCAACCCGCAAAGAAAAGCCCCAGAACAACAACACACTAATCATATATCAAGTAAGTTGCCCCCTCCATCCCACTTGATATATTTAATTATTAATTGATAAAGGGATGAACAATTGAGAAGTTTATTAGAAAAATTAAGATATTTTGAAATTGTCTGTTCTCTAAATTAAATGATAAAGAATTTTATATAATTATATTTGAATCAGTGGTTATTTTAAGCCCCCAATTCCAAAAAAAAAACACCCCTATTACTACACTACATTACCGATCGAAGAGAAAAAATATTTTTTATTAGATTAGGCAAAAAGTAATATACAAAGAAATCAAGTACGTAGCTAGTAAAAAAAAAAAAAAAATTTTATATACTGTAAATAAAAAAAAAATATTTAATATATTATCTGAATGAGTTGGAGTAAAAATTCTAATTTTAATTATAATATTTCAAAAGGAGACGATAGACAAACAAACCCATAGCACGGAAAATGAATAATCACAAAAAAAATAGAAAAAAATCTAAAGGGAACGAATCCTATTCATTTCGATCGATCATGGCGTAAAAACAATTTAAAAAAAAATTCTTCCGAATTGATGAAACATAGAATTAAAGGAGGCGAGTGGAGAAACTGTTTAATCCATCTCTAAAAATCTCACTTATTTACTATACGATTGACGAGAGATAAAAGTTTAAGAATTTCTATTTTCATTTATATTATAGGAGAACTAAATTCCACCCTCTGGTTTCTATTTTTTAGACAAAGGATAATTTTATAAATATGTTTTAAGAAAGAAATATAAAAATAATGTTAACCCTTTCTTCAAGAGAAATATGCAAATTATAAATACCTTTTAATTGTGGAGAGAGGAGGTGTGTGTGACGTTTTATTCTCGCTAATAGAATCGCACTGGAGAAGAGGCGCTTTGCAGAGAGTTCAATCGACTGGCCCCTTGGCCCCTTTGACGCAGATGGATTTGCTCTCTTCTGAAACAAAGAAATATTTATTTTTTTTTTTGTTTTATCCTCTTCTATCATCATATTTTAAATATTCAATAAAGATTATTTTATTAAATAATTGTTTTATTTGCCAATAATCCTTTCTTTTCCCATGTTTAAATATAAAAGTATATTAGTATGATTATCGGGTATTTAGCTTAGCTTCAAATGGGGAATTAATACAATTTAAATTATAATTTTTCCCTCAATTCATTCAGATAACGGATTATTAAAAAATAATTTTTTTTTTTAATTAAGTAGCCTGCTTTGTTTCTAATTTGAAAGGTATAATTCGTTTTTGTCCGAATTTTCTTAAGGGTTTGTTTCTTTTTTATAATTTTTTTTTTAACAAATCTTTCTATTTAAAAAGAAAATTGAGTGATTTTTATGGAAAATTTTATAGAAAAACCACCCCTATTATTACACTACATTAGCGATCGAAGTGAAAAAATATTTTTTATTAGATTAGACAGAAAGTAATATACAAAGAAATCAAGTACGTAGCTACTAAAAAAAAATTATTTAAAAAAAAATTTTTTTTATATACTGTGAACACAAAAAAATATTTAAAATATCTAAATGGAACGAATTAACATATAACCAAGTATTCATTAATTTAAATAAGCGAGCATACTGTGGTCCAACAGTAGGGCGTTGAGCGTAAATCGACAAGATCCGTGGCAAACCCGGCGGTACCTACATTTCGCTTATTTAAATTAATAAATACTTGTTATATGTTTTTCATAATTACCTCATGGACCAACACATGATATAAAAAATTCTTTAAAGGGAACGAATCCTATTCATTTCGATCGATCATGGCGTAAAAACAATTTTAAAAAAAAGTCCGAATTGATGAAACTTATAATTAAAGGAGGCGAGTAGAGAAACTGTTTAAGAAAAGAATCCATTCAGACATCCACCTCTAAAAATCTCACTTATTACTATACGATTAACGAGAGATAAAAGTTTAAGAATTTCTATTTTCATTTATATTATAGGAGAACGAAATTCTCAGTTAGAAGGGTGGAGGGTGACAAGGGATAGAAAGTAATATATTTGCTTAAAAGTAAAAAATAAAAAAAATAATAATAATTTTCTATTAAAATTTAGTTTTTGAAGAAAAATACTATTTTGTTTATTAGAAGGGGTGATTTACACCCTTTATCACCCGTCACCCTGGGGTACACGACTTCATTATATCGTTGTATTTAAAAATTGGATAATTTTATAAGTATATTTTAAGAGAGAGAGAAAATAAAAATTGCAAATAGAAATTTAATTCATTATGCAAATGAGATATGAAATGATTCCTTACCGTAATAATAAGATGACCAGACGGGGAGTAACGAATTTGGGGGATGAACGTCTTATTTGCACACACAATATAAAAGAAACTGACACACGAGAGAGATTGAGAGAGAGGATCCCAAACGACTGACTCTTGGATTCTCTATTTATAAAAATTCTTTTCACTTGCAAACTAACGGGGTTTTATTCTGTTGGGAAAAAATTCGAAATTAAATAACTATTAAAAGACTCCCTTTATTTAACCACCCTTAAAACTTACCCCTATAATAAAATACTTTCAAGTGTTATTTTTTGTATTTATTTATTTATTAGGGATAAATTCGAAGTGAAATAATTTTTAAAAGACTCTCTTTATTTTCCCACCCTTAAAACACACTCCTGAATAGAAAGAATTTACTCATTGCCCTCCCAATCATTTCTATAAACCTAATATAGAAAGGAGATAATTTTTTTATTATTATTCTAAGTTAGAATATTCTCATAGAGAATTAGAAATTGTAAGAAAAATTTTTTGTATTTTATATTTTTTCATAATCAAGAAAGTTGTTTTGTTAATAAAATAATTATGTAAAAATAATGAACAAAATCAAAGGGGGAGAGAGAGACTTCTATAGAAATGATAAACAAATATCTTAAAATGAGGGAGGATTTCTTTTGGCCTATAAGAGATTTTAAAAGAGAGAGAATGACCTTTCCCAGGAAATGATGGGATAAATTGAAAAAATTTGATTGTCAGGACTTACAGAGATAACCCTCGGAGTGCGCATAGATGGGGATGCCCGGGCGACAAGGTCGATGATTGTATAACAAAGCGTATACGTGTTGAGATTTCGCTTCTTTTTGATGCTCCCTCATTTGCATGTTGATTTGTTTTAGCCGACTTCGACTCGTTGCCAAGTAATTCATGAAGAGATGCTGAAACAAAAGAAAATATAATTAATTATATTAAATATATCTATTTTTTCCTCTAATTTAAATAACTTATTATTTTATCATCTACATATGACAATTTAAATTTATATTGAATAAAGTTTTTTATTATTGTTTTAATAATAGTTTAATTTAACCCAAATGTCCTTTCCTAATTACTTGAAGAAATGTTTATTTCACAAATATTATTTCTAGACAAATCGTAAATAGCAAAGCACAAGTATTAATAAAAAATGTTTCTTTTACTCTTGAAATTTCAACGGCTTTTAATTAATATAAGGAAATGTCCCCGAGAACGATGACGATGATGTCCATCGGTTCCTATGACACGGGAAATGGACATCTTCGTCTTCGTGTCAAGTTCATTATTCGTTAATGTTATTTTGAAAATAGGAAAAATATTAAGGCAAAAAATAACAAACTTATCTAAAAATAATATTAAATATTTTTTGATTTGACGAGAGAAATAAAACAGCAAAAATTTCAAAACGAATGCTCGTCTTCCTCTCTTCATGCAAAAGTTTAAAGACATCAGTCGAAGGATCGCCAAAGAACTATATCCTGCACTGAAGATGGCCAGGCGTTAGGCCGGCCGAAATTATTGCAAATTATATGGTATAAGACGATTCCTGAAAATTTGTGCTGTTTTGTTTCTCCGTCAAATCATTCTCTGAAACCAGGAACAACTCCTATATAAAATATTTTTTTGTTATTAGAAGAAATATTTAAATCTAATATTTATCTCATTTAGTCATAGTCCCTCCCCCACCCTGGGGGCCCTTCTCCCCGGCGTTGGAATTAGTCCAGTGGCGCCAGATTTGGGGGTGGCATTTTGGCGGTAAGCAGATAATTTAATGTTGAATAATGTGGTCAATAAGATTCAAGTAAAATAAAGACTATTCAAGTATTTTAAATGTTTTTAATACTCTTTTACTAGTATAATATAATATAAGAATAAAAATATTTTTTTTTGAAGAGATGAAGTGGCTGTTATATTTGACAATAAGAGGATAAAGGAGCAAGCAGCCAGGTAGTTAGTCTCCACGAAATGAAACTCTCTATTGAGGAAACAGTTTCGGTTTTAATGAAATATAACCATCATCAGTCCATTTTGAGCTCACACTCTCAAAATGGACTGATGATGGTTATATTTCATTAAAACCGAAACTGTTTCCTCAATAGAGAGTTTCATTTCGTGGAGACTAACTACCTGGCTGCTTGCTCCTTTATCCTCTTATTGTCAAATATTTTTTTTGATATTTCATTTACTAGTAAATAAGTATGAAAAGCATTTAAAAAGTATAATATATAACTTTAAATGCCCCTTCATTCTGTTTCTAAATTTTTTTAATTATTTTTTTTCATACTCATTCTGGTTTATTTTTTATATATGACATTTTGTATTTTTTTTATTCTTCACCATACTTAACTGTGTGTATATGTGTGTGTAGTACATGTGTTGAGATTTCGCTTCTATGTGATGATCTTTCATTTATTTGTTGATGAGCCGACTTCGTTTCGTTGCCAAGTAACACATGAATAGATGCTGTAACAAAAGAAAATATAGTTAATTATATTCTAAATAAATGTCTATTTTAAATACTGTATCTTCTTAATAAAAGTGAATATTTTATCATCTACACATGACAATTTAAATTTTTATTGAATAAAGTATTTTATTATTTTAAATAATAGTTTAATTTAACCCAAATATCACTCCCAATTAATTAGAATAGAAATAATAATAATTAGTATAGAAATAATGAAGAAATCTTTTGATAAAATATATCCAACAAGAGCCAAGAAATAAAAAATTTGACATCCAATTTTGAATGTTTGAAGGCCAGATTTTATCACTAATTGACTCTTGGACGTTCTTTGCTATAATGACAAGAGCAGGGGCGCCGGAACGAATTTGAATCGGGGGGGGGGGGGGGGGCAAAAATTTTTTTTTTAAATTAAAATAATTTCATGTTTATGTTCAAATAGTATAAAACAAATCTACTTAAAGATTTAAAAATTTTAAATAAAATCACAATGATTTTATCACTTTTTAGGCTATATAGTAGATTTGTTTTATACTGTTGGAAGAAAATAAATATTATTAATTTTCTTATTTTAATTCAATATAAAATGTTTTTAGAAATTAGAAATACAATAGGGTCTATATAAAATATTTTGGGAAAAAAATGAATTTCTTACTCTTTTAAATTTTTTTAATTTAAAAGTTTTTAAAAAGTAAAAATGTATCATTTTTAAAAATAAATGAAATAAAAGAAGACATTGCCTCCCTCTGCCCCCTCCTATAAGATACCGGATACCAGGGGGGGGCAATGTATCCTTGCCCCCCCCCCCCGCTTATGGACAAGAGAGCTACTAATTTAGTTTAATAAATTACCAATTATTTAAATTAGTGAAAAAATAAAGTGAATAATAAACACACCAAATGGCAAACTGCAGAAACACAAATTGAGATGACGTTGAGGTCATCTGGGTTGACGACGAGTTGCTTCTTCGAAAGAGTTCTGAAAATAAAAAGAAAAATAATTAAATTTGTGATAGCCAAGTAATTTAGATTTCAAACAAAAAAGAGAATAAATATGATAAAAAATTACATGGAACATTCAAATTGTTAAGATCTATCTTGCCCTAGGGCTTGGTGTAGTTGGTAGCGCGCCCGCTTACCAAGAGTTCGGACCCCAGGTAGTCCGATGAATTTATTTAAGCTATTTGGATACCAAATTAATAGAATAAAGAAATAAAAATAAAAATTTTGTTTTTCCCAAGTTAAGAGAGAAATATTTAATATTTCAAAAGTCAAGAAATAAAAAAAATTTGGCTTGAAATTTAATGTTCTCTTTAGCTCCAGTCCAGTATACCTGAACTTTGCAAATTATTTATAAATGAAACCAATACTTTCTCTATATATTTCATATATAGGGTAAGAGGAAGTAAAAATTGGGAATGACTTTCCCAAAATTTTCTCGTATATTCTTTTTGAATTACGTCTGTGTGTGTGTGCGTGAACACGATTGCTTAAAAACGCTAGTAGCCAGATCGATGAAATTCGGTATATTCTCCTTACACTAAAATTGTAGATCTGTATGAACTTTTGGAGTAAATACGTACCTGGGATTAAAGTATTTTACCTAAAAAGTTTTTTCAAAAATTTTGAAATTTTCAATTTTTTTGTTATAATATGATAAATTACTAGAAAAAATATCAAATAATAAAAATTAAAATAGAGTAATTTATCAGAATATAACAAATTGAAAATTTCAAAATTTGTGAAAAAATTTTTTAGGTGAAGTACTTACTACTTCCAGGTGATGTATTTATTCCAAAAGTTGATAGAAATCTACAATTTATGTGTAAGGAGTATATACCAAATTTCATCGATCTGGCTGCTTTGGTTTTTAAGCAATCGTGTTCACACACAAACAGACATAATGCCCAAAATTGTTTTGTTTTTTTTTGACTCAGGGAGTTCTAAAACGTGGAGAATCATCAAAATCTGGAAGTCGAATTTTTCGACGATTACATTACTTTAAAATTGGAATTCAAATTTTTGTATTTCTTGACTCAAGCATCATCTTGCTTTAAAGACCTGACAATTACTAACTATTAATATTATTGAAAAATAGACTCACCAAATGGATGAGATGACGATGAGTTAACTTGGATGAACGACAAGAAGAATCTTCGAAGGAATTCTGAAATAAAATGAAAAAATATTTTATTATCGAATAAGAAAATTTAAATTATTTATATATAGTGCATAGAAATAAAATTTTTTATCATTTTAACTTGTTAATGTCAATTATATACCGACCAGCCCTCGGGGCTTGGTGTAGGGGTTAGCGTGCTAACTGCGAATTTTTGAAAAAATTAGTAAAACTAAAAAAGTACATCAGTAAAGTACTAATATGCGGGGTTTCCCAAAGAAGAGATTAATCGAAATTTCTTTTTTATTCGATAAATAGGAAATTTTTAAAATTTGAAAGAAACCGGCAAAGAAAATTTCGGGAAATTTGGAAAAAAACTAAAAAAGTACACCGGTAAAGTATTAGTACTCAAAATTTCCCAAAGATGAGACCTAGTATAATTTGTTTTCTTTACAGGAAGAAGTATATGGCCTAAATAAGAATGCCTGGACCCCCAATATGTATAAGAAAAAAGTGTGAGTGTTAAAAAAAATATATATTTTCCTTTTTTCCTTTGTCCCCATGACCTCCCGTGATTGGAACAAGCTCCCTGCGTCTATCTTCCCCAAAACCTACAATCTTCAGACTTTCAAGTCTAACCTCAACAGGCATCTTCTCAGTTCCCTCAGTTGAGTTTCCCCTTTATGCTTCTCCTTTTGTTTTTATTTTCTTTCTGGCTGCATGTGACTATTGGTCATTATAGGTCTTCGGACCTTATGCACCCATTCCAAAAAAAAAAAAAAAAAAAAAAAATATATATATATATAGAAGAAAGCTTATCTTTGCATATATATATATATATATACCGACCAAAGCACCCGCATGCGTTTTTCATGAGATTATTTCATTGTTTTTAAAAAAAGTATGATAAGTGTTTAATGGAATCTTTTTTAGTCAAACATAGAAAAGAAATCCAATAAAGATTTTCATTTTCTTTTATAAAAAATAATCATTTAAGAAAACGCATAGGGGAGCTTGATCCTCTGCTCTGTAATTATTTGATTAGAAATGGCTAAATATGATATAAACCCCCCAGATTAGAATAGCAAGAATTGCTCACCTTGACTTCTTCACTTTTTAGACGTAAGCGCAAATTGACGCCTCGTATGTCAGTGGAAAAATCGTTCTTGCCAAGGCCAGAGGCCATTCCTCTCTATTCAACAGCCTCGCAGTAGAAACCCGAAGCGAACTGCCTGTGAATGATTCCATCTGGTCGATCCATCTTGTTCCTGGACTTTGCCCTCTATATTGATCTTTTCGAGGTCAGTTTCTCTGTGTACCAAAGTAGCGCAGAATGCCATGGAAAACAATAGCGCATTTTTACTCCCCAGCTTCACGGAGATAGAGAGTTAACTTGGATCAAAGGTAAGAAGAATCTTGGAAGGAATTCTAAAATAAAAGAAAAAATAATCTCTATAAAATTATCAAATAATGAGAATTAAAATTATTTATATCCAGCTGCATAGAAATAAAAAAATTGAATCATTTCAACTCGTTAATGTCATTTAAAATTATTAATTATTAATATAATTAAAAAAAAGTTAAATAAAATGTTTTACTATTCAACCTTAAATATCCACCCTTCTCCCAATAAATTAAATTAGAATAATATTGCAATATACACTATATATAAAATATTAAAAAATATTATAGTAAAGGAAATTTAAGAAAAATGTTCAATTAAGATTAATAGAATAAAGAAATTAATTTTGTTTTTGAATTTAAAATTTCAAAAGTCAAGATATATAAAATTTGGTTTGAATTTTTGTTTTCTCTTTAGCTCCAGTATACTTGAAGTTTTTAAATACTTTTAAATAAAGAAAGAAATAAAAGAGGAACCGAAATTTTGTCATTCCTGACTCTAGGACCATCTTGCTATAAAGCCATGATAGTTACTAATTATTAATATTATTAGAAAAATATAGAGATGAAAATAAATAAACTGACCAAATGGCAAAGTGAGATGACGGTGAGTTAACTTGAATCAATGACAAATAGAATCTTCGAAGGAATTCTGAAATAAAAAGTAAAAAGAAAATATAATTATCAGCTAATTTAAATTAATCGTTTTTTCATTTTTTTTATGTCTGTTAATCAAATTATTGTATTAAATAATTAAGACTTACCTTGTTTAATGATATTTAATTGCTCTCCATTTTCTTTGAAACATTCTGGCTTAACAGCTAAAGTTTTTTTATCTCTCTTTGAAAATTTCATTATATATATATACATATGATAGTGTGCTCTACAAACTCCAAATGAAAGGGATGTCTTTTGGTCTAAATCACATCTAAAATAAAAAATAAATAAATTTAATATTAAAAGATTAGTCCCTGACGCCCGGAGTTGATTTAAAATATATCTGTTAATCAAAAATTATTGAGGCTTACCTTGTTTCATGTTTCATTTCTATCTATTTGAAGATAAAATTTCTATGATATATATATTTGAGTGACATAATGTTCTCTCAGAGCTCCAATCATATGAGTTGAAGAGGAGTCTTTTGATCCAAATAACATCTAAAATGAAAAAATAAATCATTTAATAAAGATTTTTAACATAAATAATTATATGAAGATTTGAAATGAGTGATTAAAATACTATCTTAAAAATAAAAAAACCAAACATGATTTATATAAATACATCTAAACATGTAATTAAATTATTTGTAT
The DNA here is from genome assembly GCA_023213315.1 of Euborellia annulipes. Classification (NCBI taxonomy): domain Eukaryota; kingdom Metazoa; phylum Arthropoda; class Insecta; order Dermaptera; family Anisolabididae; genus Euborellia; species Euborellia annulipes. The sequence continues at coordinate 66,740 of JAKCPI010013382.1, read as the reverse complement.
TGGTTAATCTTGATAGAAATAGTTTGATTATTATATGTATTTTCCCTTCAACTGACCTATAGGAATTATAATGTAAAAAAGTTAATTAAATAATAATTTTACAAACTAGGCATAAACGAAATATGAAAAATAATTTTAAACAAAACACATAATTATTTAATATTTAAACTATTGTAATTAAAAATTAAAGGAAAAAAAAGAAAAATTATTTGTCAAAGTGAAGGAAATAGTGAATGAGTTAATAAAACGAATAATCTATTTGATTTATATAATTTGCATACCGAATTAATTTTAAAATAAATATTAAATGATTAAAAGAAATAAAATATTAAATAAAAAAATGAAAAAATAAAATTTGACAGACTGGCAAAGAAAGGTTATCATATTTAATCACAAGTTTAGAATATTTTTAATTATTTAATTTGTTGAAAATAATAATCCTGAACCAATTAAATAAATAATTAAATGTATTACTGACCTTTAAAAATGGAAATAATTAAGATGAAATACAAATAAGATTGAGATGTTGATGACAGGTGTGAATTATTTTAGCAAAGTCATGGAAGAGATAAAGAGACGCGGCATTCGCTTGCGTTTTCAATGGAGTCAAAGTCAAAGCAATCGAGCTTCTCGATTTTATTACATCTTTTGAAAAAAATTATTATAATTCATATAAAAATAAATTAAATATAATTTATTCTATTCAAAAATTTAATTAAATCAATATATAACATATATTTGAAAACAATTTGTGAAATGTCAGATTCTCACTCATAGGTGCCAAATTTGAAATTTTCTTTTAATTCCCTTAACTTTTATTCACAAATATTCAAATAATAATTGGTTTTTTTCTATTACTCTTTTTTAAATGGTAAGGAATTTAAATTTAATTTCAAATTTCAAAATTGACCATAATTGAGGGGATTGGATAAAAAATAGGCAAACAATTTTTTACGTTTTAAAAAGTGATAGTCAAAAACAAAATTAATTAAAAAAAAGGTAAAATAGTTTTCATGGTTTTCGCGGAAGAAAATAAATTTCGTTTTCGGGGGCGGCAAAAGAGCTTTGACCTAAAATTTCTACCCAGAATAGAAAAAAAACCGGAGTCGCCAGATGAAAAAAATTTAACAAGGGACAAAGAGACATCCCGCAAGTCTTCGTGGGGGCATCAGGTCTTCTAAATTTAAAAACAAAAATATATAACAATTTTAAATGAAAATTCTGATCACTTTATCGTCCGTATTTTTGCTTGTTGTCGGCATTTCTGGTCGTAGGTTTTCATCATCTTCATTTAAATGAGCGGCGACGATAAGGGATTAAAGTAAAAAACAGCAGCTTTTTACGAAAATAAAGAATAAAAAGGAAAAGGCCAGATTTTAACCAATATTCATCACCCAAGTATCCTCCTTATTGATAGACAGAGGTATTAGAATGAAGAGGATGAGAACAGGAAAGAAATGCCAGGTTTAGCTCGGGTAACTCGTGGTCGCCATCCACGTACTCACTAAATATGAGCCCCTGAGTGTTAGGAATAAATAAGTAAATATAAAAATGTTTTTATATATTTATTTTGATCTTTTTTTTTTATTTTCTGTTTCTTTGAAATTTTTTAATTGTAACCTTAAATAACAGACCATAAAATGGTGAACCCCCTTCGTTTTACTTGTTGATGTTGATTTTTTTTTAAATGTTCATCTAAAGAATAGATATGCATGATTTGAAGACCAAGAAACTTTTTTTTTTTAAATTTTTCCCCTTTTTTTTTAACATTCAAGTTTTCCAAAATTATATATATACATCAGAATGAAGAGAACTTTTTAAATATTTTTAGAACAACATCTTATTGTTAAACAACGAACTCAATTATCAAAGGAAGATAATTCGATTTTTATAGTATTTAGAACATTTGTATTTATAAATTATTTTTTCACATTTTATTTATTATTTTTTTTAATTTGAGCAAATGAAAATAATAAATACAAAAAGTATATGAAAATACTTATCAAATCATACAAAATTTTTTTTTTTTTTTTTAAGTAAAAGTGATATAATACTTATAGGAAATATAAATAGCCTAGTGTATAATTTATATTTCCTATATGAATATGTTTCAAATGGGCCAACGGTCGCCAGTATCTAATTAATGTTAAAATACATTTACAAAATTTTCTTCAAGTGCATTTATATCAAGCGAACGAATGTACTAACTTCCCGATCCACCCTCTATTTGTCTCTTCGCTCGTTCTTTTGTCATAAACGCACTTTTAGACATGGGCGCCGACTCCATGGGGCCCAAGGGGCTCGAGCCCTCCTGATGTTGAGGGAAGAGGGGTCCACCATTATTCGTATAAAAAAATTAACTAATAAGCCATTGAAAAACATCTATTTTTCAAAAAATAAATTAGTTACCACTCACATTTTTTTAAAAATATGAGTTTATTATTTTAACGAGTGATTTTAATCATATTTATGTCAATCATATTTAGGACTCCCCCCCCCCCCATAATAATTTTCAAAAATCGGCGCCCATGCTTTTAGATGAATCTAAAATATCGGAGTGCCGACTTCACTTACTAGTAGTTCGATTTCTGGCTTAGCAAGTAGATCAGATAAATGAAGAATAAATAGAAAAAAATCTCAATTTTTTTCTTCCGAGTTTTTTTATTTTTTCTGAGTATTAATTGATATCTGACTAAATGCGCAATTTGTTTCGGACTTTCAGAATAAAAAATAAAAGTTTTTTTTTATATATTTTGAACATAATCTGAACTCCATTCTACAGGATTCGTCAAGAACGTACTAGACCAACTCCGATCCTCAGATTTAATGTAAAGGTGCGTGGTCAATTAAAATAATATAATTGCTTTCGGCTACATGCCCATTGTAAAGCAAAAATTTTATTATATAAAGATGTGGTATATGGGCAGTTGTTACTCTGCCATGTCAAATAACCTGACAATTCGACATCAATTTTCGCCCTGATGAAGAGAGCGATCGGCACTCGAAACGTTGACAAAATATAGACTTTTATTTTAGTTTTCGCCTTGGCTGCCCATTTACCTAATCCTCATATAATAATATCCAGCCTTTAAGAAACAATTAGTGAAAGATTTTATTATATTTTACATTATAATATTAATAAAATCATGACATTTTGATTAGTGGGCCATCATAAAAAAAATATTTTGTATGATTTGAGAAAAAATTATAGAAACAATAAATAAATAAAAAAAATGAAATTAATAGAATATTTTCTATATGAATGAATTTTTTTAATGAATGTTTATGAGATGATGTTACTGTTGTGTATGTGAGTGTGTGTGTGTGGGTGAGTGAATATGTTGTATGTGAGTGGTGTGCGTTAACTTTTTTTTTTCAGTGCAAATAAAGTCAATATTTTTACACCATAGAATTTCTTTTTTTTAGCGTTAAAGAGCAAAAGATTTTTGAGACTTCATTTTTTTTTTTTTGTTAATTTTTATTTTTATATATATATAGATTTGTTTTTGTAATAACTAACAACAAATAGTTGTATTTATATATGTATTTAACAACAAATAAGAGTGAAGTAGAGAGAGAGAGAGAGGAAGGGGGGGAAACATTGAATTAGCAATATTTCTTTTTGTTTTGTTTGGCAAAGCATTACGTATTTAATCTAGAGAATATCGTGGGGGAATTTTTTAGGGTGGGAAATGGCAGAGGGGAGGAATTGTTTTTTTTTTCTCTCTTAATTTTATCTGCTTTTTTCGGGCGGATATAAAATTTTCATTTTAACAGATTTTTTTTTTATTTTTAAAAAAATGTTATATATATATATACTTTTTTTTATATATTAATATATCTATCTATTTATTAAAATATATATACATATATATATATTCTTTTATATGTATATATATTTAATATGCATTATTATATGTACAAGATGTTATTTATGTTAACTCGATGGGATAAAACATGATCAAGAATTAAGGGGAATATTTATAAAAAAGAAAGAAAAAAGAATTTTTTTTTTTTCTCTCTCTTTTTTACCACTAAGGTGGCCCTACACGGTCAATCATTTTGATCAAAAGATTAAATCAGCCAGATTGACAGTCTAGGAATCTGATTGACGCTTGAGCCAAGAAAGCTTGAATGACTCAATCATTTGATCGTCTAGGTTAAGTTTGATCAATCATTACATCACACACGCTGGGCAACCATGGAGTTTACCCCGTTCTCCCAAAAAAAGATCGAAATTGGAGAAAAAGCCCATAAAATTCAGAATTTGAATTTATGAGCTTCATAATAGAATTCTTAATTTGTATCATTCCTTGGACCGTTTCCGCTTTTTGTTTTTCCCTCTAACGGCAACCAACGTCAATGCAAGGAAGGCCAAATCGGTGTTGGACACCATTGTTCGAAGCGTCCTTTCGTGTCAACAATTCAAATATGAGTTTTGATCAAAAGATTGAAGGTTTGATTGAAGCGCGCGTCAATAGATTGATCAAAATAATTGACCGTGGAGGGCCTCCTTAAAGATTTTTAATTAATAATAAAAAATAAATTCAAATTTCGCTATTTAACAACAATAATAATATTAACGAAAAATTATTTTTGTTGCGTCCATTTAAATTTTTTATTTATTTATTTATTTATTTTTTATAAAAATCTTATTTTGGACATTTTGTGGTGATTTTATTTATTTATTTTTATTTTTTAATTGAATGCAAGTTCTAAATTCTATTGGAGATAAGACAGTTTCAAGCTCAACACCAAACAAAAAAACAAAAAAAAAAAAAAATTAAATAAATAAATAAATTTTTTTTTTTTCAATATAGGCTAAATTTATATTTGATAGATAAAGAGATATTTAGAGTTGTTTTGTATATATATATATTTTTTTTGATATTTTCTTTTTTTTTTTTACTAACAGATTTTTTTTTTTTAATTTATATCTTTTTTTTTTTATTTAACTAACACTTGCACAATATTTTTTTTTTTTTTTTTTAATTTTAACACACACAAAGTTTTTTGGTTTTGCTATTTTTTTTTTGGATTTTTTGAATTTTTTTTTTGTTTTATTGGCCGGCAATTTAATATTTTTCTGCCTTTTTTTTAACAATACAATAGATTTTTTAGGAACAAACATTTTTTTTTTTTTTGTTTTTAGAGAGAGAAGAGATTGTATTTAAATTTTAGAAATATTTTTCAGAATGAACATGAAATATATAGACTTGTTAAAAGTTAAAATATTCTATCTAGAAATGACTAAAAGAAATTATTACAATCTAATTTACTAATTTCTTTTTTTTCATGATTATTTTAAAATTTAAGAAATGAAAGTATAAGAAATTTTTTTGTTATTCATATGGTTAAAGTTTTTATGTCCATGTTTTTAATTGAAATATCTGATTTTCAAATTTTTCAAAGAAACAAACAGAATTTGAGGACAAAAATCCTTCAAAGGCCTAAAAAAGGCACAAGTAGTTGATTAAAACATGGTTTATAATATCAGTTTAATTTGAATAATTTTTGAAAAATTTAGAAACAAATAAATTTTTAGTTTTGGGCACACGGGTCCGGGTGGCTTTTGTCTCGTAACAGGTGGTTCCAGCAAATAATCAAAATTTGTTATACTCATTCTATAATAATTTAAAAATTTATAGGGATAATTTTTCAATTTTTTCATGTAGGGTATAAAATTTTCCCTACAATAGGCCTAATCTATTACTCCAAATTAGATGAATCCAATAATTTTTTTGTTTACGTTTTTTTCGTTTATTTATTAAAAGAGCGCACACAACTGGTGCCTCTTCGAAGTCCAACAACTGAATTAAATATTAGATTTAATTGAGGTGTATAGCTGATAATATTATTTATTTAAGGTTCAGGAAATCTCAAATGAGCAACGCAGCTAGTCGTTTTTTCAATTTTTATTTAAATGCAAAGTGCCAGGGCCAACGTTTCGGTCGCATATAGGACCATCATCAGGGCCAAGCCATTGTCAATTTATTATTCCTCTTGGTCATATTGGCCAAAGAAATTATTAATAATGCAATAAACTCATTGACCAAATTATTAGAAACAGTGTGTTATTATGCATGGGCGTACCCAGGATCAAATCTAGGGGGGGGGGGGGCATGGTCAGATCATGGTCGTCCAGGGGGGGGGGCAGATCATGGTCGTCCAGATTGTGACAGCTATTTTTTATATAGAGGGGAAAAGCCTTCGAATTAAAGGCATAAAAACCCTCGAGTCCTAACAAAAAAAATCATTCCCCGTCGCCATCCCCCAATTTTGTTTCGTTTCATCACTTTATAAACATTTAATTTTTTTTTTCTTCTAGGGGGGGGGGGGGCAGCTGCCCCCCCCCCTTCCCCTCGCTGGGTACGCCCATGTTATTATGGACTGAGAGTGAGTGAAACGTTGGCCCTGGCACTTTTCATTTAAATAAAAATTGAAAAAACGACTAGCTGCGTTGCTCATTCCTGAACCTTAAATGAATTAAATATTTGTAAAAAATCACCATGACAGTCACCTACTCGTTGGCGTGGCCAAATTTTGAAGGGCGGCAGTGACAGAAACTGTTTCGAGACACCCGTGTGCGCGTGCCCTTAGAAATATTCCCCTAAACATCTGGTTTTAAGCAAGTTTTTTTTTTAATTTCAAGTTTATTAATAGCTGAATAAAATCACAGCTCGAGAATAAGACGTTTTAAGAAACCTATATTTCTAGCTTTCGATTTACCAAAATCAGGCACTATAACACCATTATTTAAAAAAAATTCAGGGTATACTCAAAACACACTAGAGATGTGAAACTTTTACGAAAAATAAAATTTACATTCAGGAGATTGGTCAGACCTGTTTAAATAATTTTCAATGCATAGGCTATCTATTGAATTTTTGATTTATTATTTAGTTTTCGATAAATGTTTTGTCAAAGTCAGGGGAGGGGGCACGGGCCCCTACCAAAATTTTTCAAATCTATGTAGGCCCTACATATATACGGATATATGGCCAACTTCTATATTTTTCTTTGAAAAAAAAGTGTGTCGCTTAAATATAAATAATAAAAAAAATGAAATATATTAATATATAAGCATTTTTTTAATAAAACTTTTGTCTTTGAGAGAGCTCGGAGATCAGGTATATCCGGTATTTTAAAAATATTTTTGTGTATGGGAGGAGGGGGGATATTTAATAATGAGTTCGCCCCCCCCCCCCCACAAACCCCTTAAAAATATTATATATACGCCCCTGGTCAAAGTGAGTGTCATGTTTACGATTGACGTCATTACTCAAGAAAATCCTAATTTTCTACGCTTCTACCCACGTGACCTCCTCATTAGGTTCACTGAGTGTAAGTCGAGTAAAGGGGATCTTTCTTATTATTAACAGATGCCGATGTTGCCATTAAGTTACCAGATCATTCTCAAAAGACGGTAAAATAGATATCTCTATGGATTTTTGAAGAAATAATACATGAGATTAGTAGTGCTTACTAATAAAGAAATCAGCGCGAATGTTTTGGGCAATGTTGCTGCAATATTGTCAATATTTTGCAATATTCCTGCAATATTGGTAATTTTTGCGAGATTTGTAATATTTATGCAGCATTGCCAATATATGCAAGATTTGCAATATTGATGCAATATTCTTAGCTGTCTGGGTAGTGATGTCTCTCATCTTAATACTAAATTAAATAAAACAGGGCTTTAATTGGAATTTTGCTAAATCGAAAGCTCTAATTTTCTAACTAAATATAAAAAATGTCCACTTAAAAAAAAAAAAAGAGAAACTAAATTTTATATATAAAAATAATTTATTATTTTATATAAAATTTTGACCAGACGATTTGATTGATTTGGAGAAAAATTAAATTTCTCTTCACTTAATTTAATTTTTTTGTCTGGAATTTAGTTTCTGTTTAAATAAATCTTCGCAAATTTATCAAAAAAATTTCATTCGCGAGTACAAATTGTTTGTACTCTCGGGATATAAAAAATGGGTTCAAATTTTTTTTTTTTTTTGAGCCCTATTCTGATATGTGTTTGAATAAGTCTATATATTTCAATGGGATCTCTCTCTCTTTCTTTCTCTTCTAAGGGAGATAATTTATCATCTATTTCGCCTCTTCTTTTTTTTTTTTATATTTTCTTCTTCTATTGCTATTTGTTTCTTTTCTTCGATGATTATAAACAAAAACGATCCCTTGGATTGTCTTTCTTTTTGTGTGTGTTGTGTGTGTGTGTGTGACGTGGCATGTTTTAGACATACCACTCTTTGACGTCTTTACTTTGTTTTTTAGCCGACGCTCCTTGGCAATTTCCGGTCGATTTGCCACCGTTTTTAAGTGCGCCGTTCATTTGTTGCGGCATTGCTCCTGTTCCTGCTGCTCCAGCCGCTACACTTGCTCCGCCCGCGTAGCTACTACTGCATTTCGATTCGTCGACTTTATAAGAGCCATCTGTGCGATCACGGAAACGGATCGTGATTAGGATGATGATGAAGACTATAGCAATCATAGTGCCGGCAACAATGCAAACGATAAAAAGCATATAGTCGGTGTTATCGGCGTGTATCCGGCTTGTGGGATGCCGCCCTGGAGTTACGACACCGGGCTGTTGAGGTGGGGCAGGCTGTGGTGCTGGTTGGCCTCCGGAAGGCGGTGTCGGTGGTAAGTAAATTGGTGGAGGTCCAGGTGTGTCAGTGCCTGGTGGGAAGAAACCGACGCCTGGTGTCGAAGAAGATGATGGTGTTGCTCCTGAGCTGACTCCCGAACTTGACGATCCTCCCGGCGTTAGTGATGTTTCTGGCTCTGGACTAGAGCCATCGGGAGGACCACTTGTACCACCGCTTGACGGTGGCACTTCCGACGTACTTGCACTGGGGTCGACCCACACCGTCGATCCTCCGTCGACGCCCGTTACTAGATGATAAAAAAATATTTTTTTCATTTAGAGATGGTAAGACAAGTTTCTTTTTTGACATTTGTACATTTTGAATTTAAAAAAATTGGAAATGAATATAAAATAGACTTCTTACGTGCCAAAATTATTTATTCATGCCTTGTCGACGTTTCGGAGATTAAACGTTAGCCATTATCAGGACAAAGATGTTAAAAAAATTTATTTCTTTACCTCCGAGTTAGAAAATATATTATTCAATTGAATTGGCAATCAATCAAATGAAATATATAGGGACGGTTCTAAATGGCCTTAGATGCTCAAAAAAACCTTAAAAATACACTACTGTATTCAAATAAATTGTTAGAATTGGAAAACCTTTTTCAGGTTTGAACAATTGAAGGAAATAAATTTTTTTAAGAACCTTTTCCAGAGGATAGTTGACTTTTAATCTGAGGTCTTTTTCCATATTGCCTTGTAAAAAATCTATAATCCGAAGATGAAGATTGTTCAATTAGAAAAACAAATGATTTTTGGTCGACGTTAGCTTCTTTTTTAAAATCAAAAAATTATCAAAAGTGATGGCTTAATGAAATAAATATTTTTTTAAAATAGAGTAGGTATAGATCTAGTAAGAAGACTTTCAAAGGAATAATTAGATGAAAACATAAAATATCAGCATAATGCCTCCCCATCAAACCCCGGACAGAATATTGAGAACAAAAGACATTTGCTTCCATAGGCGTAGCCAGAGATTTTTGAGGGGGGGAGGGGGGCATATCCTCATGAACCTCAAATATATAATGTTTTAATCACATTTTTTAAACTTTTGAAAAAGTTAACATTATTTAAGGCTATTTATAAATCATTTTTATTTTTAGTCTTTTCGACATATAGACTTTAAACGATACACAATTTTATTATTAATTTATTATTTATTAATATTTTTTAGAAATGAAAGGGGGTCCAGGCATATTTATTTATATCATTTGGTACCCAACAATTAAACGAATTCATCGGACTGCCTGGGGTCAGAACTCGAGCCCCGTGGCTTCTAGAATATCAATATTGGATGGTCAACAACTTTAGCCGTCTCGGTCACGGGGGTTATTAGTCTACTATTTGCTTATTTCTCTTTTGATATTGTATAATTTCAAGGTTTATTTAATAAAATTATTTTATTTAATATTTTGTTTTTATTATGGGAATTTTTAAATATACATTTAAAGATTATAATACTGTACAGTATTTATATTTTTTAATAAATAATTAATACAAAAGATTTTGATAGGGCAGGTTCAGCGAAATAAAGAGCCTTTATATGCTTCTCGACTCCGAAGACGTTTCGAGATATCTTTAATGTCTCATCATATCTCGAAACGTCTCCAGATTCGAGAAGCAGATCAAGACTTTTTATTTGGCTGAACCTGCCCTATCAAAATCTAATACATTCACAGCCACCAAATCTCATTTAATTAATACAAAATTATAATTAAAAATTCCCATAATAATAATAATAATAATGCAAACCACAAAAGCTTTAATAATTTTTTTTTTTTTAACCTAGAGCAAATTATTATATTTTTTGTATTATAGAGCTTAAATATCTTGTTATGGCTGCTATGGGTCCCATGAGGGGGGGGTTCAACCCTCCCTCCATGGCTACCCCTATGTTTGCTCCCTCCAATTAGATAAAAAGAATTATGAACTGACCTTTATTTGTGGGTTTAGAATCCTCAGTTGTCACCTCGCCAGATCCACTCCCCGTAAAGCAATCCTCATCATCGCAAGGTTTCCCGCTGCCTCCCGAGGATCCTGACGACGATGACGATCCCTTTCCTCCTGCAGGCTGGGGTGGTCGTGTGGGCGGAACATATACTGGGGTTATCAAGTCATCTCCAGAACCCGCCTCGAAGACAGGAGTGCATTCGTCTTCATCGTCTGCATGGCACCCGGATCCAGCCCCGCTCGAGATGAGCTCATCCTTGTCCTTGTTGTTGCCGGGAAAACCAGGCGGAGTCTATAAAAAAATTTCAGTATTATTTATCAAATTAAAATAAATTAAAAAAAAAAAAATGAAATTACTTGTTGCATCCTTTGGAGTGGTCCATGCAAACGGTCACCGAGAGACGTAAGAAGTCGGGCATCGCCTCGTACTGTCGTTCTAGAGCACACAAAAAAAACAGCTATAAACAAAAGGAATTGCACGTGATGCATTAGAGTTATACCTGGGGTCCTTTTCTGCTGCCAGATCGAGCAATCTTAAGCCGTTGATCACGAGCCCTGAAAGGACGCCATTGAAGGGTCTCTCCACCCTTTGTTTCTCGTTGTTCCATTTCCCGCCCACTTGTACTGTGTGTTCACTATTAAATACCGAGAGTTGATGGCCTACAAAAGAGATTAGTATAGTTTTAGTATTAATAGTAATAATTTTAATTAGACTTCTTTGGTTTAATAATGTTTCTGGTTAAAGTAAAGAAATATATATTTCCGAAAACGCTTCTTTCACCAGAGTATTTATTTATGTCTCACAGTCCACAATTGGGAAGAGGCGAAATAAACCTTAAAGTTTTTTTATTTTTTATTTTTTTTTATAGATTTTGCGCCGCTTCTCGCGCTATTAACCGAATGCCGCCTTAGTTCCGCCGCCAAGCATTGCTTCACAAGATGAATTGATGCCTACTTACCAGGCGCTCAGGCAAAGAATAGCGGTTTTAATGCAAGTGTGTGCAACTATCTTTTATCAATTTTCTCAATATATCCGTTTCAAAAGAGAAACTATTTAAAATTAGTTTTATTTTCATTTAAAAGTTTTAAATGATTGCCATTTTTAAATGGATAAATTAAGACAATTGATTGTTTTACGAATACTAGAGTTTTGCATTAGTGAATTTAGTGTGCTCGTAAAAAAATTAAAAACAATCCATCCAGAAATAAATTATTTAAATGTAGTAAACAAAAAAAAAAAAAAAAAAAAAAAAAAAACAGATATCTGATGGTAGAATAGTTTTATGAACTTTACTTTAACCAATAAAACCACCCCCTGAATTATCTCCACATTACAGAACTACCTTGTATAATTGAAGGGGTGAGTGGATGAAGGAGGTTTATTTTGGTCTGCAGTATATTTTGTTACTGACAGTAACTCCTTATAAGCTTTATTAACCGAGAGATTGATGTAAATTAGAGAAGAAAGTATGTGTCAACAACAAAGTACGTACAAGAAGGAAAACTTTAAGTATGTTACAAACACCCTTCCTTCATCACCCCTTTTAATTTCAAAACAGAAATTGATTTTGTTACCGGGTGGGTGATTGGTCTGCACATTGTAATCATCGACTTGCAGGGTGCTGTTGGCTCCTGCCCGAGTGAATCTCACCACATGGTACTGGTTGTCACTAACTCGGACTCCAGGCTCCCCAATTGGATGGTCAGCTGTCCCCATGTTGTATACAGCGAACACATTGCCTTCCACCTGTGGAAATTTCAAAATTTTATTATAAAAGCTTAAAAACAAAATTTAGGACGTATCTATCTAGTTTTAACTAGGTAATCAGAATTTATGCCAAAATCAAAATTTGATAAAATCATTTTACCCATATCTAGATTCTTTTAATATTTTATTATTTTTAAAAAACTTACGATTTCTATTTCGAGATAATCATGACTTGTAGAAGAATCTAGGCGCAATAGTACAGCGTCGGTTTGCGTGGTGATAAACCCGAGTGCAATAACATCGCTCTTAAGTTCGGGCCGACGATCGATCGGATATACAAAAGTGATGAGTCCACGACCAGGGCCAAACTCGTAGGCTATACTCTCATCCGAACAGGTTGGACCTGTATACGAAGTCATGTCACAGTCACAGGCGTACGCATTCCAATGTTGCACACATGCGCCTCGATTTGCGCATACACTATGACTGCATTTGGTGTTCGGACCTGGAATTATAATATGGAATTATTTAAACATAGAAAAAGTGATAAATTTTATTTTTTAAAGGTAAGAGTTCCCTCCTATCAAAGAAGTGATTTTTTAAGATTTTAGTAAAAAAAATTCTAGCTACTGTTGAGAACATATAACAAACAAATATTCCATCATAAATAGATTGACCATATTGTCTTGAGAAAAGAACGGGACATTGTAATGTCAAAATCTGGACGGTGTTATAAAATAAAGAGTTTTGAATTAAAAGGGGTCTACAATTTCTTTGTAACGTCATTTACTTTATGCATACTGTAATATACATAAAGGTTATAATGGCATAAAAAAAAAAAAAATGTTTCATAGCTCTCTACTAATTCTCAACTCTTCAAATATTATGTATTTATAAAAAAGTTTTATTATATAAACATACTAATTCTACAAACAATTATTCTGTAGTGAAAAAACCGATTCAAAAATTTAGCCAATTTCTAAAGGGAGGAATTAATTTTACGTATTCCTTATCATAAATCTTACGAGAAATAAACAAAGGCGGCTACACATTTAACTGCAAACATGACAAGTATGCACGTGCAATCTTTTTGTACAAGCAACAACAATAATGCTTGCTCAAAATTCTCTTACAGAAGCAAGAGTTTGCTTGTACAAAACTTGTACGTGCATGATTGTCAAGTTTGCAGTTATGTGTGTAGCCGCCTTAAGGTTGAGTTTTCTACAAAAATTATAGTTTGTTAAAAAACGAGACTAAAGTGACATTTTTATTAAAAAGCCGGTACGGCCGAGAAATATGAAAAAACGATACGGTACTGTTCAAAACGGTAATTATGGTCACCCTAATGAGTCCCCATCAATTAAGATTTTGGACCGTTCAGATGTCAATTATTCTGAACCTGATGAAAATCCCCTATTGAGGGCCCTAGAGGGCCTAATAAATAAATATTATCTACCTGCTAGTTATTTAATTATTATGATCAATGAATTATCGAATTATTAAGAAAAGAAACAATTATGATAAATGAAGAGAAATGTGTGAAGAAAAGAATAGCAGCTAGATAATATTTCATTTATTTAGCCCTATATGCTGACGTTTCTGTCTTGGTCATGACCATCCTCAGAGCTTGCGGTTGCCAATAGAAGCATTCAATTAAATATTCAATCATATATGTAATGTATTATTAATATTATTGTTAATATTAATTAATATAATTAATATAAGGATGGTCTTGACGTCAGCATAGAGGGCCTAATAAATAAATATTATCTACCTGCTAGTCTTTTCTTCAAACATTACTGATTATCCAGCTATAAAATCCACATCTTGTAAATAAATAGAGATGTTAGCCAAATTTCTCTTTATATTTTAAATATAGAAACATTTCATCTCAAATAAAACTTGATCATATTTTATTTGGCCTAGCTTCCAGAATAATATTTAATTTATAATATAGATTTAATTCAGTAAAAAAAACTTTATTACCTTCGCAATCTGGAGCCACTTGAGGACTTGGCACAACAGCATCGAGAAGGAGATTCGGAGATTCGCCGTTAAGATCCAAGGAAGCTAAACAACCTTCAAATCCATGTCTCGATTGAATCTGTTTCGGCAATTGCATGTACATTAACTTAGTCACTCCACCTGGTAATAAAAAAAAATAAATAAATTTAAACTGTGTATCAAAGCATTGTAGGAGAAAGTAAAATCAGAGAGATTATTTCACCTATGTAAAGGATGCCAGCCAAGTCAAGATTTTCATTATTCCCCAGGCTAGTAACAATAGCGAAATTGTCATCAACCATGAGAGAATGTTGTTTGGCACTCGGCCTACCGATTGTCACCGCATGCCACCTGTTGTCATTGAGACTATTTCGAGCATTGTCCCGCACCCGGACAGGCCCGTCACCCAGATTGAAAAGATAGTGCAGATGGCCACTAACCAACTCGATAGCTACGAAGTCGTTCTCCCGACCAGCGTTGAATAAAATCAACCCATTTGCCTCTCTTGTTTTGAACTGTAACAAATAGCAAGAAATTTAGATTATAATAAATGGTAGATGTATGAGATTGGAGTCGGGAGGAATGAAACCAGCCTTTAGTCAGACCATCTTAATACTTTATTCTAGGCAGACGTTTCGGTAACCATAATGGATGCCATCTTCAATGTAAGTTTCCCAAGGTGTTCCTTACTATATATGACAAAGACAGACGAGATGCTTTGAGATGCTTGGTTACCGAAACTTCTGTTTAGAATAAAGTTATGGAGTCAGGAAAAAAACAAGACGATTGCAGGGAAATATTATTTTATTTCAATTCTCGCCCTCTGGATATTTGCAAAAACAGCGACCACTTGCTGAATGTTGTCGCTGTTTTTGCAAATATCCACACTTTTTGATTATTGCAGCCGGCTTTGAAGATGGCCTAGACCTCGGGCCGAAACGTCGGCCATGAGGGCGAGAATTGAAATATTTGGCTGCAATCGCCTTGTTTTTTCCCGACCCCATTACCATTAAGCCTACAGCCAAAGATCTTCATCAATAGAATTAAGTGTCAAAATCTGACTAAAGGCTGGTTTCATTCCTCCCGACTCCAATAGCAAGAAACATTTTCGCCCGTGAAATACTTAAAGAGACTTGTTACTTACTTGGAAATAGATATTTGTCGCTTGGTACGCTTTGAGAACCGGAAGACCTACAAACGTGTGTTTGCTTTTGAAGGTAACTGCATGGTGGACTAATTGATGATCTCTTCGTCCATATTTAGCAGTAATTCGTATCCTTGGCTGGAAATCCAAAGAAGTGGTAACTGAGGATGCCGTCGTTGTTGTTGTTACTGATGGGGTTGGGTTGGTACTCGTTGTTGTTCTAGCAATCTCAATCCATTGTTGGCCATTAACATTAAGCTGTTGCATAGAACCAATGAAGCCGGGCATTCCAGTGATTATGCTTTGAGAGGGTACTGAGGAAGATGGTGTTGAGGAAGAGGATGACGGGGACGGCGAAGACGAAGGGGAGGATGAAGTTGTCTCCCAGCCTCCAATGTGAAGAGTGCGGTATTCAAGAGTGTTCTGTTTGTCCAAAACTGTATCAGCTAGAAAAAAAAAAAGAAATAATAACATTAAATATTAATTTTCAATAAATAACATATCTTACAAAAAAATGACGGCAAGAATTCTACTTAAATATGGTGGAGATAAAATAGAAGATGAGAGGGTGGGAGAACTCCCAGGAGCACACTCCTAATATAATCGGACAACACATGAAAAACAATGAAAAATTGAAATATCTTCTTCTTTTTTTTAAGTGAAATTTTATCTATGCACCCCATACACTAGTTTAGATTTTCTCTCCTCTCCTCGTCATTATCTTTTGAGTCGAGGTCGGCATAAAGTGTACTGATATTTGAAAAGAAAGGGCCAAGACTGGCATAAAAGGAGTGGAAGAACCTGAGCTCGGGGGGTCCATGGTCGCCAACCCCTTTATTTATTTATTATTTAAATAGAAAAAAAATTTTATTCTTGTATAAAGATTTTTAGTTGAAATACGTAGTCCTTTTTTTTTTTTTTTTGTTTCCTCCTCGGTTTGTCTCAAAAGGTGTAAATAAAAATTTTAAAGTCAAATTTTCAATACAAAGATACTGAATTCTAAAAAAATATCCAGAGTTAAGATCATTTCTCCATGATGATGAAAAGGAAAAGAAAAAGTTAAAAATAAACGAAAATTACAAAACATGAACATGAAAATGGAGTGAGAGAAAGAGATGGGGATACGAATGCATTAACAAGTCATACATAAAAACATAAAGAGAGAGAGAAGGGCTATTTCTCAAGTCACTTGAATAACATTCAGCTTGAGATGTAATATATGTCTTTTGTATTTAAAAAAGAAAAGAAAAATATAAGACAAGATATGAAAATAAAATGAAATATTATAATTAAGAAGTTTGAAAAGAAAAAATTTAATTATCTAATGCACTGGTTTTCTAACTTTTCAATAGTGACACCGACATTCAAGAATAAAATAATTTCATGACACTTTAACCAAGACTTGAATTTTTTTTTATTTAAGGTCTTTTTCGGTTTCGATGGCCGTTTTGACCCCGTTTTATTTGTTTGGTAGCCAATTAAAATGAAATAAATTTTTGTCTCATATGACGGGATGCGAATCCTTGACCTCTAGCGCAAGAGGAAGAAACTCTACCACTAAGCCATGGCCTAAGGGCTTAAGACTTGATAAGAAAAAAAGATTTTTAAATTGTGAGTAAAATTTGGAAGTCAAAACTTCAGTTTAAATTTGGAGTAAATCGGGCCTCAGAGGGCGGTAAATATTATATTTTCTCAGCTTCTTCTGAAACCTTTTAATTTTATTGCAAATTAAGTAACAAATGGCCGGAGGGGAGGGGGGCTGGCAAGAAAGAAGAACCACAGCCACCTAGATCAGTGCAGTGAAAAAATGGAGAAATAGGTGGTCCCGAGGAACCAGAGTGTGGAACGTCCTCCAATTGCTATCGATACAATATAATTTAATAAAATATATTTATAAATAAAGCCCTAAGCCGGTCGAAATATCTACTAATTAAAGATGAGATGAGAAGCAGTGGTATAGCGAGGGGGGAGGCAAGGGGCTCCGGGCGCTACTCACAAAGGGGCGCCAAATGGTCCACAAAACAAAAAATTACTGGATAATTTTTATTTTTATTATAATTGATTTCTGGAAAATATATTTTAAATTTAGTGCCAGTGTAATATAATAATTTTGTATATTTTACATATAATATTATATGGTTTTCGAATGGGTGGGGGGGGGGGCGCTAAAAAGGTATTGTGCCCCGGGCGCGAGTTAAGCTCGCTTCGCCACTGGTGAGAAGAGTCCATCAAATGCTGGTTTTTATTCTCCAGTCCTTTTTTTTTATTAATATGATTGTCTCACAAGTATTAGCTCGAAGGGTTGGGGAAATGCTACACACAAACATATTATGAATTTCTGAGTATTCCTATTAAACAAAGATTGATTTTTTGTATATTAAATAAAATACAAATTCGTATAGAATTTTTGAATTACATACACATCCTAACGATTGATTTATTTTCTTGAAGCCATAAAAAAAAATATATATATATTTTGTAAAGCCTGCCTGAGGGGATGAGAGAGAAAACATTTTTGAAAACAGCTGACGCTACACACACACACACATGAATTATATAAAAATTCTAAAAATGTTATAAATATTTCATCCATGTTCGTCGTCCTCTCTCTCTCTTTGCATTACAAAACCACACAAAATGGAAACAATTTAATATTACTTAAGCTTATATCTTATAATATTATAAAAATCTGTCACAAGATGATCTTTTAATTTTGTATTAAAATAAACATTCAAAACAAAAAGATTTGTTGGAATTAATAAATTTTTTAAGTCAACGTATCAAGAACATCAAATTGTGGGAAAAAAAACTTTGATTATAAATTAATGAACGAAATAAATTTTGATCTCTACAAAAAAAAGTAAAAAAAGAGAGAATTTTTTAATCCAATTAAGTCTTAATCAAAGTAAATATCTCACTTGATTGGAAAACCAAAAGCGAAAGGCTAAAGATTAATATGCGGTAATGGGATAATTCACTCCGGTGATTTTGAATCGTAGCGATGTGGCCAACGAAAATAATTAATTAACGCTTATCGCAAGTTAAAAAAAAAAAAAAATTTATTTAAAAAAAGATCAAAAACAATTTTTTTGACGTGAATGCGTCTTTAAAGAAATTCTTTCGCCAAATGACATTATATTTAAATTAATTTAAATAAATTTTATCGCTTGAGACGAAAAACGAATAACTGAGCGAGAAGCATAAAAAAAGTCATATTTAATATAAACGAGGTCATTTTTGGGCATTGGCGTTTGAAAGCTGAAAAGCCCACTTGGCGCAACTTGAATTGTTTTTTTACTTTCTCTAACAATCATGTAAAAAACTAGATGTCGATATTTTGAAGGAAATACACGTTTTGAGGTTCCGTGAGCCAAAAAAGTGGGTCCTGTGGGTGACAATTTTAAGCATGAAGGAAATGAGCTACGAGGTTGAGATTTTATATTTAAGTTAGGTACCCACCCGGACAGTTAAAATAAGCTTTTGAACAAAATCGGCCAAAAAGTACTAGTACTTTACTGATGTAATTTTTCAGTTTTTATCCGATTTTCACAAAATTGGCTCTAACGATTTTGATTAAAATTCATAAATCAACTATTTTTTAGATGTTCTTTAAAAAGTATATCAGTAAAATTTTTCGTAAAAATTATTTGAAGTACACTTTACTGATATAGACTAGTATTTCAGATTTTTTAAATTCATTTTTCGGCTCCTCCTTTTATAGAGCCAATGTTAAATTCCTATAGGGATTTGCATGTTAATTTCGTTTCAAAAGGGGGTCGGTCCCCTTTGAAACTTTTTATACATTAAAAAAAAAATTGCACTTAGACCTAACATATTAATGATCTAAGAACAATTAATAAATTTTTAACCATTTATCTCTAACTAGACGATTATAAATAATATACTAGTCCTTTGATAAAATGAATCATTAGTCTCTGATCCACAATATTGATAAAGACTATCGTTAAATTAACAATGATAGAATTCGAATTAGAGGACAAAAAATACACAAAAATATTTATCGAAAATAAAGCTTTTTAAATATTTGCCATATAATTGCCTAAATGATATTTGTTTGGCTTTTATCAACATATAAAGTTGAAAAATGTATATTCTTTGAAATTAGAACTTTGCCAATATATCTCAATAAAATATAAAATAGATATAGCACCAAAGAAAGTAATAAAGTAAGCTAGGGATGAAAAGTGCGAATTTTCCATTTAAAGTTTGTTTTATTAAAATTAATGACCTCTTTTTTTTAACTTTTCTCACCGAATACAATATCGTGGGTATTTATTGCCAATGGCGAAAAAGAGGGGGTAAATAGAGTGGAATAGAGTCGTGTTTGGTCAATATTGGGTCAAAAATTTATATAAGTGGAAATGTCGTTTGAACTTGGGTGTTTAAATCATTTTTTATATCAAAGACCGGTTAAAAAACTCTAAAACTTAGAGTCAAGTAAATTTGAAGTTAACACAACTCTAATATTTTAGGGCACATTAAATTTTATTTGGGCCTATATATTAAATATAATCGTGGAACAGGTAAGACGATGAAAAAATTAAAAAATAAGTTTCGAGATTATATCAACTAAAAAGTAATTATGACGCAACGTAAATATTTTGTTATGAAAATTAGGAATACTGTAGAAAGCAAAACACTAGGTAATATGTAAGAATTTATTAAAATTAATATTTTTTACCACTTGGTGAGTATTTTGACACAGAAGTGAATTTACAAGATGATCATGACTGTCGAAATGCGCATTAAGAGGTAAAATATTAATTTTAATATAATAAATTCCTTGAAACATATAACCTAGTTTTTTTTAACAAGACATGTGAGTGTTTTTTTATTGGTGAGGCCAAACATCCCATGGCCCCCGGGAATCGAACCCAGGATCTCCGCCTTTCCGGGGCATAGGCGTGCTATCCATTGCACCAGGCCACCGGACCCTCGACCTGCACCAATAAAACTAGAACTATTAGACTATTAGATATAACCTAGTGTTTTGAAGTCTATTTCTAATCCATAATGATTCAATTAGAGCTTACGATTGATATTTAAAATTTAAATAAATAAATTATTAGTTTTTCAAGGCAATTGTTTTGGAATATTTCAAAATAGCCACTGCGGATTCAATTCAATTCAAGGATATGTAGATGAAAAATAGCCAAATGAATAATTAAAAAAATCTGGTATGACAGCACGCAACTTTCTTTACACTCACAATTCTCAGTAAATGAAAGTTGTGTTTAGTGCTTGTCACACCATATTTTTTGTATTCACATAGTTTCCGGCAGTACATTCGAATTAAAGATATAAAATGGACATAGAAAAATATTTATATTTTGTGTTAGAGAAAATTAAATAAAAAACTAAAAAGTACGTCAGCAAAGTATTAGTACTCTAGCCGATTTTGTTTAAAAGCTTACTTTCGCGTCTCAGGAAGTTACCTTACGTGCAAAATTACAAAATATAATGTCATAATATGACAAAAATATTACAAATTTTAAAATTAAAAAAAAAAAAACTTATTAGGTAAAGTACTACTTCCAGTTGACGTATTTAGGCCTACTCCAAAAGTTGATACAGATCTAACGAGACTTACTTTCTCTAATTCGTATTCGAAAAAGAAAAAAAAAAGTTCGCGAAATGGAGGTTAGTGTACAATCAATTTTTTGGGGGGAGAGGGCGAATTCGAATCCATATGCGAAAAATAAAATAGAAAAAAAAATTTTAAAAACATTTTGAGGGTGATAATTTTATTGAAAATAAAACCTCTTTTTACCTCGAAAAAAAAAAACAAACTTGGTCTGAGGTGGAATTAAAATGTTGAAATTTTTTTTTTTTAAATCATCCTCCTACGAAGCTTTATTATTATATTAATAAAATCAAAAATTAATTCCTCAAAAGATATTATTAGTAGAGTCTTAAGAAAATATTAGCTCACTAATTAAAAAAGAATTCCCTCGAAATATTTATTAATATTACATTTTCCTTCATTAAATAATAATAATACGAGCAGGTAGGCGGTACAAACGTTTTATATTTTAATAACTTGTACCGAGAATAAACATATCACATATTTTAGTAGCTAAAAGCTTCCTTGTATTTTGTGATTAAATTTAAATTTTTTTTTCTTTTTAGATCAGTATTCACCTTTAAAATGAATCTCCTCATTCTTTTATTTTTGCAACTCATAAGAAGTCATCATATGGATTAGTACTTTAAGGGTGAAGATCGCATCTAAAAAAACTTAATTGTTCAAGTTAAATTCATGAGTAATGAATTTTAAACACCCCCTACCCCTCTTCTTCTTTTAGACAAAGTATAATTAGAGTGAAAGAGAGTTTTTTGTTTGAGGCAAGTTTAATGATTACTCTCGTACCACTAATACATATAAGGGGATGAAAAAGGAGGTTGGAGGAGGGAAAGAAAACAAATGGAGTTCAATTACATAACGTCTACATTACATTTATTAAAAATAACAAATATAGCACGTCCATTTGTTATCGAAAGCTTAGAGAGTGGGAAAAAGAAAATTAATATATTATTTTAAAATAAATATATATTATCCTACGGTATAGGCGCGGGATTTTAAGAATGGGTGCCTTGGCAGTTCATTAGTAGAGATATGCAAACTTCTTCTCCCCACCCCAATATTAAATTTTTTAGTGAAAATTTGAAGTTATGTGCACACGCCAATGCTTTTGAAAATATTTGGGAAAAGAAATAGGAGAAAGTTTCCCACTTTGTTGCCTGCTGAAACGACTTGAGGAATGAGAGTGAAAATCTTACAAACCCTTGGAAATTATTAATTTCCACCCCCCCCCGCGGTCCACTAGTGATCAAGAACAAGGCTCAAAATTTTATTTTATTTAAAAAAAAAAAGATTTAAAAGATAAAGAATATAAGGCCTGGGAAGAGAGAGTGAGTGGCAAGAGAGAAGAGCATGATGTTGCAATCAGGGGTGTTCGATTATGGGGAAAAATAATTGATTATCGATTATGAAAAATAGTCAATTATTCCAACTATGGAAAAAAATAATCGATTATGAAAAAAATCGATTATACCTTTTTTTTTGAAAATTATTTGACCTTTTTTTATAGTAAAACGAAAAATTTTTTTGTAAAATTTTCATTTTTTTTCCCTCTCGTTTGGCCTTTTTTTAGCATACGAGTTTCATCCCATCTTTTCAAACGCACATTTCCCAAAAATAATTGATTAATCGATTATTTTTTAAAGAAATCATCGATTATTTTGCACAGTCCTAGTAGCAATAGCCACCAAGATAGTTGCTTTTTTTTTCCTCCATATAGAATATAGACTTTTTAGATAGTTAATATTATATAGTTACGATATATTGGGGTCCAGGCACATTTATTCACACCATTTGATTGGTATTTCAAATGATTTAAATAAATTCTTCGGAATGCTTGAGATCCGAATCCACACCCCTTGACTTTAGATTTGCCAACAACTCTACCCCCTCGGCTACGATGAGGGGTATCGTTTCTGTTAAACAATACTAAGTGCGGCGACTATATTGATAGTTTTAAAGCCACAGGTCTCTGGCAAGGGCGGATACAAGGGGGGGGGGGTAAAGGGGGTAATTACTCCCCCGCGAGATTTTAAAAAAAATACTTTTTTCGAAAAAAAATTTATTTTAAATGTAAAATTTTAAAAATTAATACTTAAAAATTTGATTTATATTTATATTCTGGCAAACAAGTACAGAATGCGCCTTTAAATTACCGAAATTAAGAAAAAATAGTGTGCTGTGCGATGAGTCACACCAGATTACCTCCCCCCCGAGAAACACCTCTGGATCCGCCCTTGGTCTCTGGTTCGGATACCAGGCAGTTCAATGAATATTTATTTAAATCATTTGGATTCAAAAAGGTATAAATATGCCTGGACTCCCAGATATATTGTATTCATAGGCGCCGGAACTGGGGGGGGCAGGGTACATTGCCCCCCTGGCATCCTACAGGGGGGGGCAGAGGGGGGCAAAATTTCTTCTTTTATTTCATTTATTATTAAAAATGATATATTTTTACTTTTGAAAAATAAAATCTTCTAAATTAAAAAAAGTAAGAAATTCATTTTTTTCCAAATTTTTTCCAAAAATTTTTGAAAAATCACTACCAAATTTTTTAAAATTTTAATTTTATTAAAATTGTGATTTTATTCAAAATTTTTAAAGTTTTATAGTATATTTGTTTTTGTTTTATACTATTTAAACATATTAAATTATTTTAATTTTCTAAAAAAATTTTTTTGCCCCCCTGATTCAAATTCGTTCCGGCGCCCCTGATTGTATTTATAAATAATTACAGCCGAAAAACAATAAAAAAAAAAAAAAATAAACATTTGAGTACCGTTAAAATCTATATGGCTTAAGATGCCGAAAAAAAGTGCGACAAAACCTCTGATGGGTGGGCTTGGAAATCAGCGTGTGGAACGTCCCGTAGCCAACCGAATTATAATTTAAAATATATACCAATTAAAACCCTAATGTATAAATAAATATGCCAGGACCTCCACATATAACGTAGGGGCTATTTAAAAAATAATGAGCATCAATAAATTCTAAGATGCTGAAAAGACTTTAAAAAAAGCCTCTTGAGCCGAAAAGGGGGAATTAAAAAAAAAAGCATTAGCATTGAATCTATAATTAAAAAGTAAAAATATTTTGTCTACATAGAAGTTAAAATTGTGATTTATATCTCCTTTTAATTAGATCAGGCTTTTTATGAAATTGTCATCTGCATATATTGAACATTACTATGTTCGAATATGGCATCGGAATTTGCCAACGTCATGTCTCGGGCAGACAGACCCCTTTGGCCTTGACTGTTGCGTGTTTTGCGTAGAACCTAATCTACCCTAATCAGAACTCGCTTGTCACGACGCCGGAAGCCAACACCATTATAACGAGATAGCGTCAATGGGAATGTATGTATACACAAATGCCAAAGAACAAATAAAAACGAAGCTAGGCCAAATAATGGAATTTTTTTTTTAATTTTCCCTTTCATTAGAATTATTTTTTATATTTATACGATCTCGAATCGAAAAAGAAGTAAAAGTTTTATTGAACAGATACCAATTATTTATGTTTCGGATAATTGTGACTTAGGCAACTCTGGTACTGTACCATTCAAATAGGATTTTTGGGTTACGGGCCGGTCAAGGTGATGTGAATACGTTAGGTGTATCTGTCGGTTTTTACTTTCTTTTGCCTATTTATGTTAATATTGAGCAAATATATAGAAAGTATTGATTTATGTGAAAAATTGGATCCGCGGTTTTGATGGAAATACTCGTTTTGGGTTCACTGACTATAAAAAAGTGGATCCCGCTAAAAGGTATGTCTGTGATCAAAATAAAGCTTGAAAGAAATGAGCTATGAGATTGAAATTAAGTTAGGTACACTCCTGGGGTTCGAAAATAAGCTTTTAAATAAAATTGACCAACAAGTACTAGAACTTTATTAATGTACTTTTTCAGTTTGTTTTTTCGATTGTCTCGAAATTTGTTTTAATGATTTTTATTATAATTCATAAATCAATTATTTTTTAGTTGCTCATTAAATTCTCATTTTGACCTCAAAATTGTATGAAGCATACTTTATTCTTGTACTTCATTAGAAAGAGAGAATAAATTATTGTCAATGGTATCAAAATATAAATGTTTTTCTATGTTTGTAAATTCTAATGTACTGCCAGAAACTAAATATACGTTAACAAACACAAAACACAACTAATAAAAGAATTTGATTTTAAGTTTAAATGTGGTGTTTTTGTAAAGATTACAACGTTTCGGCCACTCATTCTATGGCCTTCTTCAGGTACAATTCAGTTAAGATTACAACGGTTATTATTTCTGTTACAATCTCAATTGAATTGCCACGGATGTATTAACCTTTGTAGTCTTATAACTGTACCTAAAGAAGGATTCAGAATGAGTGGCCGAAACGTTGTAATTTTTACAAACAAATTAAACCGAAAATCAAATTCTTTTATTAATGATAACAACTGTGAAAGGCTCAAAAAAAAAAAAAAAAAAAAAAAACAGAACACAACTTTTCAATTATCGAAGGTAAGAGAAAGCTGTGCAAAAAGTCACACCAGATTTTTCTACAATGCTTATAAGAAGTATTCTGGGAAAAAAAATATTTTTTACAAAGAGGCAATGGTAAAATCCCAATTAACCTTTTTAAAAAAATATTTAGCATTTCATTAGCGATATTACCAAGAGTAATCAGCGAGACTTTGCTCCTAGTTAAAGCTTTGTAAGCCTACCCAAATTCCAATTTCCAGGCAAATGCCTGCCTTTCAAACCCCATGAGAAAATTAATTGCTATCTATACCCAATCATCATACTTAGTGCTTGTGACCTACAATTCAATATAATATCAATATATAATGATAACTGGAATCAATTCGTGGAAAATGAGTTGCTCACTATATTTGTCAATCAATTGATTATCTTTGATGATACGGCTAATGAATAAATAATTGGCCTGGCTCAAGTTTCTCAAGTTTATCCATCTATAGGCTTATATAATAGGCTGTATATTATATTACTAACAAGGGATATACATACAATAAACGTGGGAATAAACGAACTTTAGTCATGAAAAATTTCCAGTCAACACAAAAGACCTCTTGAGTCAAAATACACCGTTTGGACTTTGTATTGAATATTTTAAAGATTGATAAACCCTTAAGAAAGAATTCTTATAGTAAAATAAAATGAATGAAGGAACCACAAAAAAATCGTATGGGGTCGTGGGACCCCCGCCAGAAACGAAGTTCCTCATGCCTTTTCTTCAAATTCGAATATAAAATTAAGTAATAAAAAAAGAATTATTTATTTTTAAAACAAGCGGCGAGGGAAGCCGCTGTATCAAAAAATCTAAAAATCTGGTGTGAATGGTCGCACAGCACACAACTTTCTCTTACCTTCGGTAATCGAAAGTTGTGTTCTGTGCCTGTCACATCAGATTTGTTTGTGTCGGCATATATTTAGTTTTCGACAGTACGGTACATTCCAATTTTAAGATGTAAAATTTATAATGAGGAAATATTTATATTTTATTACCATGGCAACCATTTCTACTATCTTTCCTATGAAGTACAAGAGAAAAGTGGTTTTCAGAAGATTTCAATGGCAAAATGAGAATATACATTTTAAAGAGCATCTAAAAAATAATAGATTTTTGAATTTTAAACAAAATCGTTCAGGGAAATTTTGAGAAAATAGGAAAAAAAACTGAAAAAGTGCATCAGTAAAGTACTAGTACTCTTTAGTCGATTTTGTTCAAAAGCTTCGTGTAGCGTCCCAGGGGGGTGTCTAAATTAAATATACAATTTCAAGTTCCTAGCTCTTTTGGTTCTTGAGATATTTTGTTCACAGTCAGACCATGTCGCGAAAACTTTTTGGATTCAGGGGACCTCAAAACGTGTATATCCATCAAAATCTCGACATCGATTTTTTGACATGAAACCAATACTTGCTCTTCTTAGTTATTAGGCCTAATTGTAAGCTGCGGTTAGAAGTTTCCTAGAATGTGTAAATGCTCCCTTAGGGGGAAACTTTTACGCCGTGACCCCTGAGTAAGAGAAATTGACGATGATTACTTATAGAAAAAAATTTTGCCAATCATAATCTTGAGCCAATCGTCAGGCTCTTATAATAGAAGTGTATGAAAATCTCACGTCCGAGAGTTATTAAATATTAAAAAAAAAACTTAAATTTTCTACCATAATAAATTAAATGAATATTCATTTTTATTGTAATTTAAATTGGTATAAATTAACATTAGAAACAATGTAAATGCATTAAACTCAAGTGTGCCATTATTAATAGCAGGTTTTTAATGGAATTATACAAGCTCCATATATTATGCAAATACCGATATGAGGAGCTACGTTCTATGAAAACTAACGCCATGTTGAAAAGCTTGTAACAGAAAAAAATATTTATTCACCATTTGGTTGTTATGTTAATTTATGTCTATAGTCAGTTTGTTTTTTTATTCTGATATTTTATTTCACTGAGGAGGAATAATAATAAAAAATATCCATTGATAAGGATATATCGAATGAATTCTGACCATCGGAGTTCGGATAGTCAGTGGGGTCACTTTTCGTTTTGAGTGATAAAGATAAATTTCATTTAAATTATATTAATTATAATAAATGAAAAATAAATAGCCTCAGATGCCGAAAAAAGAAATGAGTTTCTTTATCTATCTATCTATAAAAATCAATCGCAGCCCCCTGGCCAGACGCAAATGGCGGGCTTTGCGGCTAGTATTAATATATAATTCTGTTTTTACTTTCTCTTACCCTATATATGATATATTTAACATTAAGACTAGAAATAAAAGTGAAGTATGAATTTATTTTGATATTTTGTAAAAAAAAAAAAAACTTCTTATACAAATTTACTGAGGTGGATTGTAATGTGTTTAATGTGTTTTGTTTTTGCTTAAGAGAAAGATAGAGAGAGTATACTCTATCCCATATATGGGATTTATGTCAAAAATTCTATGTTGATGCATATACACGTTTTGAGGTCCCCTGAATCCAAAAATATAGGGTAAGAGAAAGTACAAAGTGGTTTTCGCAACATGGTCTGTCCGTGTGTGTTCAATTTAAAGCAGTGAGTGGTTTCCAAACTTCATGTTACAATGCCTCCCTTAAAAATATTTAATCCCCCGAATATTTAATATTCCGCCCCCCCCCCCCATATTTAATAAAATAATATAAAAATAAAAATTTATAATGCTAAAAAATATATATAAATATATAAAGAATAATATAGGCTATATATCATGTGTTGGTCCATGAAGTAATTATAAAAAACATATAACCAAGTATTTATTAATTTAAACAAGCGAAAAATGTAGGTACCGCCGGGAGTCGCACCACGGATCCGTCGATTTACGTTCAACATGCCCTACTTTGTAAAAAGAAAAAAAAAGTGTGTGTTTAAAAAAAAAAAGATAAAAAATAAAAAACTAATTTTTTTTTTTCAATGACACCTACACTCCCCCTTGCCCTCTCCTTTCAACAGCTTATATTCTCCCTCTACCCTTCGTGAAATACAAAATATTTAATTTCATATTCAAAAGAATCTTTTTTTGCAGTCAAATTATTTGTTTCTATCATTTTTTTTTTCAACGATAAAATGCATAATAATTACCTTTAATAAGACTCTCAAGAGGGTGTGCTGGTTGACGGTGAGGTCAGGGTGGGTTACACTATATTAATTATTCACTTTGATTCACTTTAAACACAAAAAAAGAGCAGCGCCTGCATTCCGGCAACGCACTCAACTCGACTGGACGAGAGATTCGTCTCTCTCTTATTATAGGAATAAAAAGATGAAAATAACAATTCCCTTTTTATTAAAAGTAAAAAAAATACCTTTTTCTCTAATCTAACTATATTTATAACTGGAAAAAAATGTCAACAAGTGATTTGGAATATTCCAAGGCCTTTCTTAAATAATCAACCCTTCGTCCCCCCTAATCAAAATAATAATCAACGCTATTTTTTGAATGTTTTCTATTTATTTGACTTCCATTTAGATAAAATAAATATAAAAACATTTTTTTCAATTTTTCAACCCCTAATCCAATCTTAATAAATAAAATAATTAACAATGCTATCGCCTTCGGTGAGCTTCGCGTCTAGTCAGAAAAAAATTAAAAAATGCAATGGATAGCACGCCTCTGCCCCGGAAAGGCGGAGATACTGGGTTCGATTCCCGGGGGCCATGGGATGTTTGGCCTCACCAATAAAAAACACACTCACATGTCTTGTTGAATATATCTATGACTTGTTTAGTCCGAATCGAGTCCGAATTTGAATACTATTATCTTATTCAAATATATAGATCTCGAAAAATATTTAGCAAAAAATTAAAACCCTGAAAACTTCCCTGGATCCGCCTTTGGGTTTTGCACATGGTATAATTTTCTAGAATGAGTCTTACTTTAGGTCAGTGGTTTACATACTTTATGTTACAACGCCTCCCTTAAAAATATTTAATCGTATGACGCCCCCCCCCCCCCCACACACATTTAATAAAATAATACAAAAACAAAAAATTTTAATACTATAAATTTACAGTATATAAAAATATTTTTTTTATTTATTCATATTTATCATTTTAATTAAAAACCTCCCTCCGAGAATCTTCTAAATTTATTATTTTATTTATAAAACTAGCAATCATTTGGAAAATTGATCTTGGTGGGCAATATTCGCGCCTCCCCTTAGACTAGTCCGCGCCTCACCAGGGAGTCGCGCCTCACAGTTTGGAAAACGCTGATTTAAAGCATAAAGAGATTGAGCTAGGAGGTTGAAATTTTATATTTAAGTTAGTCACCCACCTCGGACGTGAAAATAAGCTTTTGATCAAAATCGGCCAAAAAGTACTAGTACTTTATTGATGTACTTTTTCAGTTTTTTTGATTTTCTTAACATTCGCTCCAACGATTTTGTTTAAAATTCATAAATCTTTTTTGATGCTCTTCTCATTTTACCATAGACATTTTTTGAAGCACACTTTACTTCATAGAAAATATAGGAGAAAAGAATGCCATGGTAACAAAATATAGGCATAAATATTTTCCCATGTTTATAAATTTTACATCTTAAATTCTAATATATCGGCAGAACTAAATATATGTTGGCACAAAAAATCTGGTGATACAAGTACAGAACCAAAGGTAAGAGAAAGTTGTGTGCTGTGCGACCATCATACCAGATTTTTTTTTCCAATTATTGGTAGGCCATGCGACTTTTTTATTAAATGATTTGGTAAACAATAATGATTTACTTTTATAAAAAAAATTCTAAAATTTAATTAAATCTTGTCAATTTAATGGCTGAATTATTTTAGCTCTTTTTTGAGAAAAGATAAATTAATTAAATCATGAGAGCCCTTATAAAAAATTAAAGAACGTAATTGAAAAACAAAATATTAAAGCTCGAGAGTTATTTCGATACCATACAAATAGCCTACCTCTATAAACAGAACTAATATTAATTTAATAAGCAAAAATGGATATGGATTTTATGAGTTGGGCGGGGAACTTGAGCCAAGAGCTAGCGGGTAGGTTCTAATTATAGAAAAAGCTGATTTCAAAGGTATTTAAATATGAATGAAATATAATTTCAAAATATCTATGTAGTAGATATTAATAGAAACTTCTACCTAATAACCAATTAAGGAGAGCTTGGAAAAATAGCTCTGCACTCAAAATGTTGGTATTTTATAAGAGATTGGGATTGAACCTCTGGGAAAATAGCTAACATTGTTCTTTCAATTTAGTAGATCAGGATTCAGCCATAAGGTATTAATTAATGACTTTTTACTTTTTTAATTTTTTGCTGTCGACGTTTTGAAGACATGTCGCCTAGTTCATCGGGTCTTGTAGTCAATTGACATTTTTTAATTATTTTGTAGAAACAACCAATGAATTCTTGAAGATTTTTTTTGTAGTTTTATTTTCAGATATTTGGAAATAAATATATTTATTATCGGAAATTTCTGGCAACTGATATTGCAATTTTTAATAGTCAGTAACTAAAAATGATTTTATAACAAACAAAAAGAACATCAAAAACTCATCAACGTCATTAATACATATTAATAACATGATTATACTTTTCTTTTTTACAATTCTATATTATGTATGTAGTAGAATAAATTAATTGGATGGCAATTAGAACAGGGGTGGCCAACCCACGGCCGACCTTGAATATTTTTGCGGTCCGCGAGGTTCGGGTCTCACTTATTTATTTTTTAATGAAGAGATAGGCAGCCAAATCAAAATAAAGAAACAAAATTTTTATTTTGCTTTATTGAACAATAAGGTCGTCGTTTGGGCTAATTCTTCCGGCCTTCATCAGGACATATGCTTTATTTTAGGGCTGGACGGTAAACCGGTTTACCGGTAAAAACCGGTAAAAATTTTTACCGAAAACGCGGTAACGAACCTCTAATTCGATAAAAACCGGTTTTTTTTTTCGAAAGTCGGTAAAAACCTATTTTTCGGGCGGTAAAAAATTTTGGTTCCGCGAGAAAAAAAAAATGTTTCGGCAAAAAATTGGCTCTCTAAAAAAAAGGTAAAATATTTTTCCGGCCGGGGAAAAATTTGGTTCCGCAAGGGAAAAAATATTTCGGCAAAAAATTGGCTCTCTAAAAAAAGGTAAAATATTTTTTCGCCCTGAGAAAATTTGGTTCCGCGGGGGAAAAAATGTTTCGGCAAAAAATTGGCATTCCGCGGGAAAAAAAATGTTTCGGCAAAAAGAAAAATTTTGGTTCCGCGGAAAAAAAATGTTTCGGCAAAAAATTGGCTCTCTAAAAAAGGTAAAATATTTTTTCGGCCTGGGAAAAATTTTGGTTCCGCAAAAAAAAAAAAATGTTCCGCGGCGGCAAACTTTGGTTCCGCGGGCGGTAAAAAATTTTTACCGACTTTCGAGAAAAACCGGTTTTTTTTTCATTATCGAGGTCGGTAATGAAAATCCATTACCGTCCAGCCCTACTTTATTTGCCTCGGGCAGCTCTTGGCAAAGGTACGAATATTCGTACGAATGACATGACTTCTGTTTCAAGACTGGACATCACTCAGCCAAGAATGCCTCTAAGCTTGAGACAACTAAAACACTTGTTCTGATAAAGGCGAATAATCGCCCGCAACGTCCTAAAAAAATTTATTTTCTTTATTTTGCTTTGAATGCCTTTAAATAAATTATACATTCAACCACTACGCTTTGCAATATATTTATTTTATTATTTTTCTCCCCGAAAAAATATCTATAGGGAGATATATAATTTTATATGCCCCCTCGGAGTTATGATGCATTTCCAAAGTGGCCCGCTAGATCATTTGGGGAATTAGACTTTCACAGATTTAAAATAATTTAAAAATTCAAGCACTGATTTTATTTTCATAAAATTGTTTTATTTTGTTAAGAAAAATTTTGTTCAGATAGTTATAATTATAAAAAAGTATAATTTCCAAAAGAAGAATGCAGCCAAATTTATTTCATTTAATTTTAATAAAAATTCTTAATCACTTGCTGACGTTTCGGTTCGGGTTTGAACCATCATCGGAGCTGTAATTTTGTCACAGCTTCATCAAATTTAAATGAAATAAATTTTCTTGCATTCTTCTTTTGGAAATAATTCCTTATCATCTGGAACATAATACTAGAGCTATAACAAATATTCAATTACTATAAAAAAGTACTTGAATTTTTAAATTATTTTAAATGTGATTGACTAATTACTAGGGTCCGACCGAAAGAAGATTTTCAACCGAAACCGAACGAATTTCGGCCGAAATCGAAACTTGTTTTAAACTTTTTCTTAAAATTTCCTGTACATGCGAAATAACTGTATTAATAAAATTCCGATAATAAATATTGCTTTGACATTTTTTATTTTAAAATTATTAAATTATACTCAAATAGTAAGGCGACTGTTAGTTCGCCACTACATATTAATATCATGGATTTAAAAAAATTGTAATTTTATAATTTTAAAATAAAAAAATATCAATTGACTACAGATCTTGATGAAGAGGACTTTTTCAGTTCATTCTTATTTAAGAACTTTTTAAGGGTGAAATATTTTTTTTTTTCTTCAAATAAAGTCCGGCAAAGAGAAAAAATTTTGACCTTGTTATTTGATATTTTCTTTGAAAGGGTGATAAATATGAAAATATCCTATATCTTTTTACAAAAGAATATCGTAAAGTAAAAAAAAAAATTATTTGTATATTTTCAATAAATGCTTGCGGAGAAATTATTGCGTATTTTGATAAAGCTCAAATATTATCTTTGGATTTATTAATATATAAACAATAGGTATAATTTATCGCACGTGAAATCTATTTTTGTTTTATATTAAATAGATTATAGAAAATTATTTATAATAAAATCAATTGACGTTTAATATTGAATTTAAATATAAATGAAATGCTCATTGGCGGGAAAATGATAAGCCAGTGCGATCAATAAAATTATAGTTTTTCTATATATAGGCCTATATATATAAAAAAAAAAAAAAAAAAAAGAAGATTCTTTTATAGTGTTAAATTAATCCTAAACAATGGCGGATTTATGGAGAAGGGAAGAAACAAGACGATTATCCCGTGCAATCGCATCAAACTAACCGAATATTCTTCTATCCTTAGTGTAGAAAGTGGCTGTGTAGAATTGAGTAAAGGAGTGAAGAGGAAAGCAGCCAGGCAGGTGCCTATAATAAATTAAACTCCTTTTATGCAAAACGTTTCGGCCGATTTAATCATGCCATCTTCAGTTGCAACGGAGTTTTTTAGTAATTAGAGTTGTCAAAAGTCTGATCATAAGCTTGTTGATTTTATAATAGCCTATGTGTATAAATATGTCGAATGTCGAACACATTTCGAAATTCTCTTCACAAAGACTCTCATCATATATAAATTTGTTCACATTGTTCTTTATAGACATAGGCTATTATAAAATCAACAAGCTTATGATCAGACTTTTGACAACTCTAATTACTAAAAAACTCCGTTGCAACTGAAGATGGCATGATTAAATCGGCCGAAACGTTTTGCATAAAAGGAGTTTAATTCATTATAGGCACCTGCCTGGCTGCTTTCCTCTTCAACCTTCTTCTATCCAACCGATAGAAAATCATCGATATACATAGACTATACCTATATCGTCGCTGTGGGCTCGTATATAATAAAGAAATAAACATAGCTGTTTTATTTATTCTGCTACATATTGATTCAGCTATTCGTCTTGTTTAAAATAAATATTGCAGTTCTTTGGAACAGTGGAAGAGTCTTCCCTTCAGGAAATTTTAAATAAAAGTCGATATGAAGTCAGATGCCGAAATTTATCGATGGGATTCCCGAGTGAGAAATAAAACATATTATTTTCTCACAAATTATTTTGATGGCAACGTTTCGAATGCATCTCTTCACACCTAACAGGTAGTCTTAGGGCCGATTGCTACACTTCTAGGCAACTAGAAAACTTATCCGACCGATAGATAAAAGGTAAATAAGAACACGCTTAACCTCGAATTTAAAAAAAATGATTTGTTTTACATATAATTAGTTAGCTCTCTGAGCTATAAGGAACATTTTGTGAAGTTAGCAACTAAATAAAGGCATCATTTATAAAAATTATTAAAAATAAAAATTAAAATTAATTAAAATAAATATTAAAAATGAATAAAATAATTAATTAATTTTTTAACAAAAAATTCAAGATTTGTGCTCCTAATTTCACCCCTTGGTTAAGCTTTATACCGAACTTTGGGTCTTAGCTAATTAACTACCAGAGTAAAAATGATCGAGGGATCCACACACGCCCGCAGCAGGTCTGCATAGTGAACCTTGAGGGACACACAGGGATATACACGTCCTCACCAGGAACATACAGGGATACATACGCCCGCACCAGGGATACACACAGTAGATCGAAAGTGACCAGTAGTAAAATGTGTGTCCCTGGTGCGGGCGGGTGTATCCCTGTGTGTCCCTCAAAGTTCACTATGCAGACCTGCTTCGGGCGTGTAAATCTTTTATTTAATTTTTAATTTATTTAATCATACAGTTTGATTAACTTAAATAAAACTGAAAAGACTCGGAAATCAAGTCAAGTTGCTTATAATTAGAACTGAAACAACCGACCCTAAAAGTTAATAGACATTTTCAAATCTGGATTTACTTTAAAGAGAAAAACTGCGCATGCGTGGACATCTTTAGATTCAGTTCAAAATTGAAAAATGCTATAAGTTTTGGATATAGCCATAATTCACATCATCATCCCGATTTTTTTTTTAACCGTGTTTAAAATCAACAAAATAACAAGCATCCTTTAATAAAAGCAAATTACCCACTCCAAGTAGGCTAATGCAAAAAAGACCAATTGAAAAAAAACTAGAGAAGAGTGAGTTTGACTCGCCCTTCTTGAATAGGTTTCTAAAATGGCGAGATGCTTAGCTAGTCAAAAATAAATAAGAGAATAATTTATAATAATAATAATAATTGAATTTTTAAAAATTCTTTTTTTTTTTTTTTAAAGGAAATGTCAATTTGAATTTCTTTGATATTCTAATGAATGCTTTACATCTATCAATCAAACTAAACACGTGGAGAGACGAAGAGAGAGAGAGAGAAAAGAGAGAAGAGAACCGAAGGTTAAGTAAGGTAAGGCATAAGGATGCAAGCAAAAGGGTCACGAAGGGCATTTGAGCCAAAAGAGAGCAGAGAGAGAGGATCGATAAACCACCAGCATAGAGAGAGAGAGAGAGAGGGCCCCAGTGGCTAAAAGGGGGCAAAGCCAACTCGAAAGCATCACGAAAGCTACCCATACCACCTTCTTACAAACTACTTCAGAGGCACGCCATTCATAAAAAAAAAAAAAAACCTCTTAGGTACTTATTAATGAATATTGAGCTGGACAGAAATATTTAATTTGTTTATGCTAAATTATAAGTGGGATCAAGAGAATTTGCTCTCTCAAAGGAATTTGTCTATTTTACTTTCTCTTATCTATAAGTGTTAATATATAGAGAGAAAGTATTAAATTCAAAAATTCTATGCGGTATGGGAACTTCTGACCTTTAGCTCAAGAGATTAAGATTCTGAGACCCAGATATTCTTGAAAATTTATTCATTGGGAGGAGGGGGTATTGCCACAAGAGCGAATACAAGGGGGGTTAAAGGAGTAATTACCCCCCCCCCCGAGATTTGAAAAAAAAAATACTTTTTTTCGAAAAAAAATTTATTTTTAATGTAAAACTTTAAAAATTAATACTTAAAAATTTGATTTGTATTTATATTCTTGAATACAGAATGCGCCTTTAAATTACCGAAATTAAGAAAAAATAGTGTGCTGTGCGCACGAGTCACACCAGCCCCCCCCCCCCGAGAAACACCTCTGGATCCGCCCTTGTATTGCCAGAACCCTTCCTCAAAAATGTATCGATGTTTTTTAAGGGCCGGTTGCTTCACATCTAATTAACTAGCTCTCCATCGGATATGGCTTTTAACTTCTATTTAAGCTAAGCATATGATTAAATAAGAGCACAAGTCGTAGTTAGTTCAGACCTAAAGTTCCGTATAAGGCTGAACCGATCGAGCAAAAACGTTTTCGAACAAAACGTTTTTTCAATGCTTTTTTATGGGTCAACGCACACCGAAGAGACAAAAACACAATTCGACTTCATTGGACAAAATGTTTTTTGACGTTTTTGCTGCCACTGTTCCAAAAAACTGAGTGTAATATTTATTTTAAAGAATCAATTTCCTATTTGTGCTAAACATGATAAATTAATTATTCCTTTGACGTAATTTTAATTACCATACTTTCTGTTTTTCTTGTAATTTATTACTTAAAGATTATTTGCATATTAAAGGCTTTTATACCTCGAAAGTATTAGATATATATTTAGGCCTCTAACTACCCCCTCGCTAGAAAACCGCTTACGACTTTCTTTCCCTTAAAACTCTTTGTATTGGATGACAAAAGACCGACCTGCCCAAGAGTTTCCTTTTTAGAGTGAATTTTCTCTGAAATTGGAGGAGCTGATAAATTTTATTTTTTAGAAAATTTATATTTTCTCCTTTTAAATTTTGTATCCAATGCCACTGGCGGGGGGGGGGGGGGGGGGGGGGGGGGGGGCCCCCCCCCCCGGGTCAAAAAAAAAAAAAAAAAAAAATATATATATTTTTTTCTATTGGGGAATTTTTTTTAAACCCCCATTCCATCCATTAAATTTATTTTTTTTTAATATAAATAATTTATTAATACTCTATGTATATATTAATTGCAAACCCCCCCCCTCCCCCACGAGGGGGGGGCCCCCCCCAACAAAAGGCGGGCCACCCCCCTGGCCCTGGCTTAAGGGGTGGAATAAAAAAAAAATTTGTTTATGAAATAATACAGTAGTTACATAGGATAAAGATGGAAAAAAATCTGGTATGACTGGTCGGACAGCCCACAACATTATCTTCCCTTCGGTAATTAAAAGTTGTGTTCTGTGCTTGACACACCAGATTTTTTTTGTATCGCCGTATATTTCCGACAGTAAACCCTGCTTTAGAGTTCAAGATGTGAAATTTATAAGAATAGAAAATATTTATATTTTGTGACCATGAAGTTCAAGAGTAAAGTGTGCTTCAAACAATTTTGAGCCTAAATGAGGATATAGGCCTACATTTAAAAAAAATAATTCATTTTTGAATTTTAATCAAAATTTAGTTTTTCATTTATTGGCCTTCGTATGCCATTTTGGCCAGATAATTTTAATCAAAATCGTTAAAGCGAATTTTGAGAAAATAGAAAAAAAAAACTGAAAAAGTACATCAGTAAAGTATTAATATTTTTGATAGATTTTGTTTAAAAGTATATTTCCATGCCTCGAGAGGTGACTAAATTAAATATAAAATTTCACTCTATCTCAATCTATAAATTAAATCTAAAAATTTTAGTTTTTAAATTTGTGTAGATTGTAGGCCTAGTTAATATATTGGATAGAAAAAAATCTATTTTGCACTGGGATGTAATTGAAATATTTACCATTAAAAACAGAAACAAGCAAGTTAAAGTTAGTCATTTGTTTGTACGTTTGTACCAATTCAACTGATCTTTAATCAAAAAATTTAATATCAATCTGACCGTCGAGTGGGTTTTTAATGAACACCAATAATAGTTTCCCATCAATAATACAGTATATTCCAACAATAAAAAATCAAAATATAATTGTAGTATCTACCAATAAGAATGAATTATTAACACTTTGACCTCATTTTCTCTCTATTTAAATTAAGTCTCGAGCCTAAATATAACAAAAATCGAAGTATCCAGTAATAGATGTTTCATATCATAATAAATTTTATCATTTGTGAACTTTAAATGTCGATAATTTTTTTTTTTCTGTTATTAGATCAATTGATCGATCGATCTTCAATTTTATAATAATGTTTAAAATAGTTATAGAGAGAGTGTGCGAGTACGGCTTGGAAATTTCGACGCCGAGAGAATATGATATCTCCATCTCTATACACTGCAATCAACCCTATTTGAGTCAATAATCTAATAACGTCACCAACACCCTTCAAGACGCGATTTCATAATGAAACAGGGATTCGGGGGGGGGGGGGGGGGAGGCTGGGGGGCACTCACTTGAAATTACCTCCAATAGAGAAGGTATTAATTAATGATCAAAGACATGTGGAAAAACAAACATGACGTGCAGAATAATATAATAAATTCATATGGATTCTGAATATACTGTATGCTATATATAATTATAAATGTATAATAAAATTGTGTTTTAATTCAATTTAATGTGAAATATATGTTTATTTGTAAACCAAGAATTTCAAGAGACTCCATATACCAAATATTAATATTTATAATATTAAAGAAGTAAAATGGATTATTCATTACAATTGTTAATTAATAAATTTTATTAATATGTTTTGGGAGATAAATCATATCCAGGTGTTAGTGGCAACCAGGGTCAATCGGTTAAGGTCACTCGTTTACTCGTTTGAATTCAAGATATAAAATTTATAAAGCCCTCGGGGCTTGGTGTAGGGGGTTAGCGTGCTAACCTCGTATACCAAAAGTCGCGGGTTCGGACCCCAGGCAGTCCGCTGATTTTATTTAAGCCATTTGGATACCAAATGGCTTAAATAAGAATGCCTGGACCCCAAATATGTAGTATATTAATCAATAAAGGATATCGTAAAAGTCTTATATGGCCTGAGTTGACTGTGTGAATGTGTGTGTGAGTGTGAATGAGAAAAAGTGTGAGTGTTAAAAAAATACA
This sequence comes from Euborellia annulipes, assembly GCA_023213315.1. Lineage (NCBI taxonomy): Eukaryota > Metazoa > Arthropoda > Insecta > Dermaptera > Anisolabididae > Euborellia > Euborellia annulipes. Next base: position 27,389 of record JAKCPI010013382.1, on the reverse strand, counting down.
AAAATATTTATATTTTGTTACCATAGCAACCATTTCTCCTATCTTTCCTATGAAGTACAAGAGTAAAAGTGTGCTTAATAAGATTTCAATTCAAAATGAGAATATAAATTTTAAAGAGCATCTAAAGAATAATTGATTTTTGAATTTTAATCAAAATCGTTGAAGTGAATTTTGAGAAAATCCAAAAAAAAAAAAAACTGAAAAAGTACATCAGTAAAGTACTAGTTCTTTTTGGCCGATTTTGATTAAAAGCTTATTTTCCCGCCTCAGGGGGGTGCCTAATTTAACATTAAATATAAAATTTCAACTTCGTAGCTCAATTCCTTCATACTTTAAATTGAACACAGACACACAGACAGACCATGTGGCGAAAACCACTTTCTTGGATTCACAGGACCTCAAAACGACACCATCAAAATTTCGAAATCGAATTTTTGACCTGAATCCAATAGGTACTTTCTCTCTTAATATATTGCTCTGTAGCCCTTAGTATTTGTAAATCTATTAGGCCTACTGTTATATTTAATTCAAATAAATAAATAAATAAAAAAATTAACAAATAGGTATAGAGATAAGAGAAAGTAAAAACGAGACAGCCCAAATTCAAATCATGACTATATATAAATTTAAAAAAAAAAAGGAATAATAAAAAAATATTCCGACCTATTTCCATAAATTTATAATTAGATTTTAATATATCATTGTAAGAATATATAGATATTTAAGTTAGATATCGATTTCACATAAAGAAGAGTGTAAAAATTTCAAATTGAATGGAGGAGACGACATAAAGATGTCTAATTCAAAAAAAAAAAAAAAAAATTCGGACCTTTAAAAAACAAATCGTTATTTGAACTTTTTGAAGAGGATCTATTTTTCCAGGAGTTGGTTTTTTTTTTATCTACGTTGCTTTAAAATTTTGAATAGAAAATTTGTCTGGCGGACAGCATACAAATTTTTGGGACAAGAGAATGTCAACGACCCGGTTAGAAATAGAGAGAAATTAAAATTAAAATTAAAATTAATGGAATTTAAATTTAGCCTGGCAACAGATTTGATCAAAACCAAGATCGTTGCAATCAAGCAATGTCAAGTCAGGATTCAGTAACCATAGTCCGATACAAAGTTGTAGAGCATTAAATTTGCTAAAATTTGATTAATTAAACGAATTTGTAGACCCAATATTAACCGAGATACGGTGATGAAAGTTAAAGTTTCTCGAAATGTAAAAAAAAATCGAAATGATCGGCCGTATCTAGGTTAATATTAGGTCTACAAATTCATTTTATCAACCAAATTTTAGCAAATTTCATCTATACAACGTTAGCACAGGGGGACATCCTATAGTACCCCCAAATAATTTGTAAAAATTTCATTAACCTAGGAATACTTTCCAGCTACCCTCCTATTTTTCATTATATCGACTGGACTATTGGATAAATTAAGGAAAACTTTTAAATAAATTCTTATATTGATATAAAATATGTTCTCGGATTTGTATAAACATCTGGAGTGATAGGCGAAGATAACGAAAATTGTGTGATGTGCCACATCAAATTTGTTATTAGGCTTATAGTTAATAGCTTTCAAATTGAGACCCTTTATTTGAGATATTTTAATTTATATATTTATTCTTTGGATTTTGTGGAGCTACGATCCTGTTACTACTGAATATGCAGTTTGAAAAACGGACTTAAGTTATAAATTTTGAAGGCTAAAATTATTTTAAGTTTATGCCTATAAAAAATCTGATTTCAATTTTTAATGTTTCTCATCATTCATTTTTTAAGGTAATTATTTTTTAGAGTTTTTATCTCGAATGAATAGACAGACACAAGAAACAATGTGAGGAAAGATAATTTTATAAAAGTTAATAAAAATTGTCCTATTATGATATTGTGTTAAATATACAGCTGTTTTTTAAATGAAATGATAATAAAAAATAATGTTTAATATGAAAAATTTAATTATAATGACGTCATTAAATGAAAAGCACACCACCGCTCTAGTAATCTGATTGAGAAAAGATATTCCATTATCTCCGGTCTTTCTTCAGCCAGACTAGATATTTACGTATTTAATATTTACTAAATTTTTTTTTTTTTTTTTTCTCCCCCCCCCCACACACCCATGTGTTGAGAGAAAGTGGTGTGTATGGTGTTTGTTTAAATAAATAAATAAATAAATCAAACAGCCGAAAAAGATAGGGGTGCGGTCGGGAGTCGAACCACGGATCTGCCAATTTGTACTCACTTCAGTATGCCTTTCCAGGCAGATCTTATTTAAATTAGAATGTATTTAAACAAATTTTAATTCGATTTTAAAGCACATCCGACTGAAAGTATTAATAGTAAATAGATATTAATGAGAAAAGTAAGTTTTATTAGAAATGTTTCTTAGTTCTTAGTTGAGAATACGTTTATAATTGTGAAGAGGTGGCAGAAGTTAAACGAAAACTTCCAAGAGATCTAATGGAAAATAAACAGAGCTTAAATCCAACGGCCCGGTGTGCAGTTAATCTAATCTGGGGCCAACAGAGATCAAACAAACATGAAAATAGAGTACTAAGTGTTGTTACGTAATCCTTCTAGATGGGGGAAGGAGAGGGGCAAATGAGGGAGTGGAGTACAAAAACCAAGCGATCGCAATTATATTAAATTCCGAAACAAAAATCCAGGGTTTATTGGAAGCTATTTGCGTTTTTTTTTTTTTTTTTTTTTCATTAATCAGAAAAATTTCCACCAAGTAAATCTCTTCTCTCTCCAATTTTCTTTTATAGGCTTAATTTTTTTAACTTTTAAAAAGAGGAAGACTAACTGTCGAGTTATCTTTATACAACGAAAGTATAGAAAATTAAACTTCTTTTGAAGTAAACTTCATCTGGACAAAAAAAAAATCAACAGAAAATGGTGATTCTAAGATATTAAACGAAGACGTTTTAAGGATTAATGGCATGGGCGTATCCAGCGAGGGGCAAGGGGCAGCTGCCCCCCCCCCCCTAGAAGCAAAAAAAAGATTGTTTATAAAGAGATGAAACGAAACAAAATTAGGTAGGGCGATGGTGACGGGGACTCGATTTAGGACTCGAGGTGCCTTTAATTCGACTCTATATAAAAAAAAAGCTAAGTGACAATCTGGACGGCCATGATCTGCCCCCTCCCCCTAGATTTGATCCTGGATACGCCTTTGATTAATAGAATAAACGTTTTGGATATACATGTATAACCTAATTGGTGAACTAAATAAGAATTTCAAGCGCATCTCGGGAAGGCAGGCGACATTTCCGGGGATGGAGAAGGGGGGCTCTATCGAGGTCTGGTGAACACAAGTATGTGGCAGAACAATTTTATATATTTTATAGAATACAAATATATAAAAATTGTATTCAAAACATTTATATTTGCGCTAAATATTGGAATAAAAAAAAGTAAAAAAAAAAATCGGGATAACTTCCCCAAAACTTTCTCGTATATTCTTATGGAATTATGTCTGTGTGTGTGCCTGTGTTTGTGTGTGTGAACACCTAAAAACCCAAGCAGCCAGATAGATTGGTATATGTTCCTTAGACTAAAATTGTAGAAATAATTATTATACTGACTGTGAGTATTAACTAAAGTTGCGTGGAAAGGAGTCAGCCAAGGAAAATAAAAAATCAATTTATTCTGTCGACGTTTCGAGCGCCCGTCGCGCTCTTCCTCGGGACAGTATAAGTGTCAAATGTTATAGATGGTAATGACAAAATAGTCGGTTGACATTATTAGATAATCTCAATACCAATCTCAATCTTATACTGTCCCGAGGAAGAGCGCGATGGGCGCTCGAAACGTCGACAGAATAAATTGATTTTTTTATCTTCCTTGGCTGACTCCTTTCCACGCAACTTTAGTTAAAATTGTAGATTTCTATCAACTTTTGGAGTAAATACTTGCAAGTACTACTAATTCCGAATTAGTACTATACCTAATAAGTTTTTTCAAAAATTTCGAAATTTTCAATTTCTTTGACATATTGTGATAAATTATTCTATTTTAAAAAGTTTTTATTCTTTGACATTTTTTCGCCGAAGAAGGGCGTTACCACTTGTACTATAGCGGATAAATGGTAGGCTAATGAAAATTTCAAAGTTTCTTAGAAAACAATATCCTCTAATTGCGTCCACCTCTCTGAATCCCCTGACAAAATTTCATTTAATATTTCATTTCTTGAAATTTATTTCAAAAATAATGAGAAGCAAAAAAATTTAAAATGTAAATTAAATTTTTTTCTGCTGATTTTTGAGATTTTTTTTTATAAAAAAAAGCTTTTACTCTGTTTTAAGAGAATGGGAAATAACTTTTTTTACGAATAAGGTGGAGTAATTAATTTAATTAAGAGAATTAAATTGAAAGAAAATTTAATTTTTTTCCTTAATGGATTTGTGAATTATGTCAATTAGCAATGACCTAATGTGAACGTGGAATACAATGAGTGATGATTTATGACGCGGAAAATATAAAAATTTATAAAATTCGAATTCAGAATAAATGACATTTACATTTGCGCTAAAATGGGATTAAAAAAAAGCGAATGAAAAATTCAATATCAAGATTTTTTCTAAGAATTATAAATTTTTAAGTGAATTTAAAAATGTTGGCAAATATAAAAAAAAATTGGTGTGACTATTCGCACAGCACACAACTTTCTCTTACCTTCGGTAATCAAAAATTGAGTTATGTCCTTGTCACACCAGATTTTTTTGAGTCGACATATTTAGCTTCCGATGATATATTAAAATTTAAGATGTAAATTTTTTTTTTTAAACACTAACACTTTTTCCCATTAACGCACACATACACACAGACTTTTCGGCAACTTTAAGCCATTTAAGACATTTTACGATACCCGTAATTTGTAAATATATCCATTGGGGTCCAGGCATTCTTATTTAAGCCATTTGGTATCCAAATGGCTTAAATAAAATCATCGGACTGCATGGGATCCCGACCCTCGACTAGGGCTGGACGGTAAACCGGTTTACCGGTAAAAACCGGTAAAAATTTTTTACCGAAAACGCGGTAACGAACCTCTAATTCGGTAAAAACCGGTTTTTTTTTCGAAAGTCGGTAAAAACTTATTTTTTCGGACGGTAAAAAATTTTTGTTCCGCGAAAAAAAATGTTCCGCGGCGGCAAAAAAATTTTGGTTCCGCGAAAAACAAAAATGTGCCGCGGCGGCAAACTTTGGTTCCGCGGGCGGAAAAAAATTGGCGTCTCTAAAAAAAAAGGTAAAATATTTTTTCGGACGGGAAAAAATTTTGGTTCCGCGAAAAAAATGTGCCGCGGCGACAAATTTCTGTGCCGCGAACGGCAGGAAAAATTGGCGTCTCTAAAAAAAGGTAAAATATTTTTCGGACGGGGAAAAATTTTGGTTCCGCGGGAAAAAAATGTGCCGCGGCGGCAAACTTTGGTTCCGCGGCAACAAATTTCTGTGCCGCGGGCGGTAAAAAATTTTACCGACTTTCGAGAAAAACCGGTTTTTTTTTCATGGAAAATTTTTAATGAAAATCCATTACCGTCCAGCCCTACCCTCGACCATTGGTATACAAGGCAGGCGCGCTACCAACTACATCAAGCCCGAGGGCAAAAATGTAAATGTATAAACGTAGGAAAATATTTATATTTTGTTACCAAGGCCACCATTTCTCCTATCTTTTCTATGGAGTACAAGAGAGCAGCGGCGTAACCAGCCTTTGAGGGGCGGGGGGGGGGGGGGGGCGAAACTCAACTAGGGCGCCGATTTTTCAGGGGGCTTCATAGGCCGTAGGGCGCCTATGCCGGTTTCGAGGGGCGCCAAGGGCGGGGGGGCGCCCCCCTCTCCCCACCTAGTTACGCTACTGCGAGAGTGGTATTCTTAAGATTTCAATGGCAAAATGAGAATATAAATTTTAAAGAGTATTTAAAAAATAATTGATTTATAAATTTTAATCAAAATCGTTGGAGAGAATTTTGAGAAAATCGAAAAAAACTGAAAAAGTACCATCAAGAGAAAAGATATTGGACAACCCCCTCACTTCTACCTGAATTTAGAGCCTTTTGAGGTATGTATACAGGACCGTAACTAGGCAGATGCAACAGGTACACCGTGTATCTGTTGTATCTGCCTAGTTACCCCTATATACATACCTCAAAAAGCTCTAAATTCAGGTAGAAGTGAGGGGTTGTCCAATATCTTTTCTCTTGATGGTACATCAGTACTAGTAGCTACTCTTTGGCTGATTTTGTTCAAAAGCTTCGTGTCACGTCCCATGGGGGTGCCTAACTTAAATATAAAATTTCAACCTCCTAGCTCTTTCCGTTATTGAGATATTTTGTTCACAGACACATACACACACACACACACAGACAGACCAAGTCACGAAAACCACTTTTTGGACTTAGGGGACCTCAAAACGTGTATATCCATCAAAATCTAGACATTGACTTTTTGACATGAATCCAATACTTTCTCTCTATATACAGGTATAAATTAAATATATAGTTTAGAGAAGGTAAAAAAGAATTATTTCCCTAGCTAAATATCAAATCAAAGAAATTTTTAAATTAATTGAATAGAATACGGAATATCTAACAAATTAATGTAATTATTTTCTTTGAAAACAAATTAGTTGAAAGATTCCCGGTTATTTATTATTCTCCCCCAGCGTTGGGACTGTGAGAATTGGGCACAATTTGCGGAATCCCCGAGAATGTGGCTCATTAGTAGAGTAGGACAGTCAGACATCATCATTAGAAGTGGTAACGAAGACCGACAGCAGGGTGGATGGGGGTAAAAGGGAGTAATGACGTCATCGCCTTTGATGGCGACTAGAATTGACGGCTTCGGCTTGTAATTTGCTTGGAATGGCCGTCAACATCGTCTCTGGCGATTCCCATTGATTTATGTCCTCCTCGCTTTTGGCTTTCCGGGCTTCAACTTTGAAAACTTCATCATCACCACAGGAACAAGAAAACAGCAAACTGTTATCTTGGGGAAATTAAATTTAGACCGGAGTCTATTCTCTGTCTCTTTGGTGGAATTCCAAAAATTCTCATTTGATATAGATGATTACTAACTATTTTTGGGAAAACATATTTCGAGAACATAATCAAAAGCTCTTTTCTCTAATGAAGAGAACAAATATTTTTATTCCAAATGCAAGCTTGATTAGCCCTGGGATTAACCGAAAAATTCACTGAGTTGCCTAATTTCCAATGGAATGCGGAAACTAGATATATATTGACACAAAAAATCTGGTGTAACGACCAGTCACCTTTGGTAAAAGAAAGTTGTGTTCTGTGCTTGTCACACCATATTTTTTGTGTCGATATATATTTTGTTTCCGCCAATATATTAAAATTCAAGATGTCAAATTTATAAACATGGAAAATATTTATATTTTATTCATAGCCCAGTGGTTTCCAAACTTTATGTTACCACGCCTCCCCCTCCCCCTGCCATTTTATAAAGTAATACAAAAACAAAAATTTTTAATGCTAAAAAATATAAATTTATATAAAAATATTTTTTTTTTTTTTATTCTCACTTATATTAAAACTAGCAATCATTTGGGAAATTGGTCCTGGGGGCCAATATTCGCGCCTCCCCTTAGACTAGTCCGCGCCTCACAGTTCGGAAAACGCTGGTATAAGGGTATTTTATGGCTGGTGGAATTTGTATCAGGAATGAAAGCAGGGGCGTATATAGAAATTTTTTTCGGGGGGGGGGGGGGGGCCCGAACTGAAAATTTTTCTGCGGAAATTTTTTTTTTTAAGAAACTAATTTTTTTTCACACGAAATTTTTTGAGGAACATTTTTTCCTTTGCGGAACCAAAGTTTGCCATCCTGCGGAAAAATTTGTTGCGCTGATGTCTGTATATCCCTATATATGTATATGTGTTTGGGAAATTTCGGGGGGGGCAGCCCCCCCGCCTTATATACGCCCCTGAATGAAAGTTAGAAGAAAACGAAGCCAGAATTTTTTCTTTAAAAATATATTTTAACCGCTTACGTTTCGGTCTTGGTAAAGGCCATTCTCGGATGACCACTAACAGCTCCGAGGATGGCTTTGACCAAAGCCAGTAGCGTAGCCAGGATTTCTACTTGGGGGGGGGGGGCCCAAAAGTTTTATGACACCCCCCCCCTTCTCCAAGAAACTTAAAGTGGAGAAATTTTTTTTTAGATAATATAATAATTATAAATAAAAAACAAATTTTTTTTTCTTGAAATAAAAAATAATTTTAATACAAAATTCGTAAATATTAGAGATTTTTTCAATTATTTATAGGTTTTTTGTTAGATTTTAGAATTTATGAGAGTTAATAAAATAATTATTAAAAAAAAAAATCATTAGGGAAAACAATAGGTATTTTTTTTGTTTTGGAGAAGGCTTTGGGGGCCCGGCCCCCTGGGCCCCCCCCCTGAATACGCCACTGACCAAAGCCGAGACGTAAGCTGTTAAAATACATTTTTAAAGAAAAAATTCTGGTTGCGTTTTCTTCTCACTTTCATTCCTGAAGAAAAATATTTTTCTCAAATCTTATTTTCACGCCCTAGGGGGGTGCCTAGCTTAAAAATAAAATTTCAACCACCTAGCTCAATTCCTTCCTGCTTTAAATTGAACCCAAACAGTCGCACAGACAGAACATGTCTCGAAAATCACCTTTTTTTTTTTTATTCAGGGGACCTCAAAAGGTGTATATCCATCAAAGTCTCGATATCGAATTTTTGACATGAATCCAATACGTTCACTCTATATATATGTATATTAACTTATATACCGGGTGGGCCAATAGTGCGTGGACGGAAGATGGTGGGCTTATTAATGGACATTTTAAAAATTTGTTGATAGCACATAATGTGGGGCCTTTAGGGCTACAAATTAAAAATATTTTCGTTCCAATTGCACCTCATATACAGGGTGGTCCATATCAAAGTTATGTTTTTTTAAATGCAACGCCCTGTATATTATTGCATATTTGGATTCTACGGCCAATTTTAGTATGAGTTTATGTCATGCAATGTATTCCAAACCAAACCGTTTAGCCGCAAATCGGGCTTTAGTGAAAAAAATGCTGTCTGGAAAAAATTGAATATCTCGCGAACCATAAAACTTAGGGGACTGTTCTTTTGAGAGGTTACTAACCATGAAATGTACTAATGTAGGCCAGACGGGTAACCCGGAATTATTCTTGTGTGGAGATATGGCCATACCAATTTGGAAAATTTCAATCATGGATAACTTCATTATTTCAAATGGAACATGATACTTTTTTATGCCATGGGACGTGAAATTTAATTATCTTTCAGATGATATAAGGTTGTCTATATCTATCTTTGGTAGTTTTCTTTATATTCCAAAATATCTGATAACGAAAAAAAAATATTTATTATAGACAAAATAATTGAAAAAAAAATCCAAACGCAAAACAAAATTGTAATAAATGGAAAAAATATGCTAAATATTCGAAAATGTTTTTAAATTTTCTTTAAAATCATTTATTTGAACTTCTCGAAAAATAAATTAGGGTTATGTTCAGGTTAGGAGGTGCGCCATCTTGCTGACAAATCATAACCCGAATTTGAGCAAGCGGGACTTCTTTGAGGAGTTCTAATAAATGATTTTAAGGGAAATTTAAAGACATTTTCGAATATTTAGCATATTTTTTCCATTTATTACAATTTTGTTTTGCGTTTGGATTTTTTTTTCAATTATTTTGTCTATAATAAATAATTTTTTTTTTTCGTTATCAGATATTTTGGAATAAAAAGAAAACTACCAAAGATAGATATAGACAACCTTATATCATCTGAAAGATAATTAAATTTCACGTCCCATGGCATAAAAAAAAGTATCATGTTCCATTTGAAATAATGAAGTTATCCATGATTGAAATTTTCCAAATTGGCATGGCCATATCTCCCAACACAAGAATAATTCCGGGTTACCCGTCTGGCCTACATTAGTATATTTCATGGTTAGTAACCTCACAAAAGAACAGTCCCCTAAGTTTTATGGTTCGCGAGATATTCAATTTTTTTCAGACAGCAGTTTTTTCACTAAAGCCCGATTTGCGGTTAAACGGTTTGTTTTAGAATACATTGCATGACATAAAGTCATACTAAAATTGGCCGTAGAATCCAAATATGCAATAATATACAGGGCGTTCCATTTAAAAAAACATAACTTTGATATGGACCACCCTGTATATGAGGTGCAATTGGAACAAAAATATTTTTAATTTGTAGCCCTAAAGGCCCCACATTATGTGCGATCAACAAATTTTTAAAATGTCAGTTAATAAGCCCACAATCTTCCGTCCACGCACTATTGGCCCACCCGGTATATATATATAGGTAAGAGAAAGTAAAAATTCAAATCCTAATTTCTATATAAGTTATGCCTACAAAATTCTGCAAGGGATTCGATGGGTTCCTAAGTTACCCAGTGTTATTATTATCTGTTTATGAGAGTTTCGAAATCTTCAAAAATTAATTCCGCCCCAGTAATAAGAAATTTTAGAATGACATTAAAATGTTTCTACCCCACTAACCTATTTGCTAAATATTGAATATAAATTTTAACTCAAACGGAATGCTCTTATTTTTTAGTAAAAGTATTAAAAAACATTATAATCTTTGTGCATTATAGGGGATGGGGCATTAACCCCCCTGGTTAATGCCTTCATACCTCCCCCTCCCCCCCTTCTAAGGAAACGCGAGCCTTCACCGCGAAATTTATCTCAAAATAATTTGAATACATTTATAAATGTAATTATTTTAAATTTTCAATCCTTAATCCACCTCTGTGTAAAAGTATATTAAGGAAATTTGATTAACAAAAATATAGGCCATATAGAAAGAATATAATGGTAAATAATGGTGACTTAAGAAAAGATTAAAAAAAAATGCCCTCAGGCTTGGCGTAGTTGGTAGCGTGCCTACCTTCTATACCGAACGAACGTCGCGGGTTCGGACACCTGGCAGTCCGAAATGGATACCAAATGGCTTAAAATGAAATGCCTGGACCCCCAATATGCATATTATTAATTAATAACGGTTATCGTATAAAGTCTTATATGGCCATGAGTTGCCGTAAAGACTGTGTGAATGTGTAGTGTTGAGTGTGAATGAGAAAAAAAGGTGATTTAAAAAAAAATGATAAAAAATAAAAAAACTAATTTTTTTTTCAATGACACCTACACTCCCCCTCCCCCCCCTTTCAACAGCTTATATTCTCCCTCTACCCTTAGTGAAATACAAAATAAAATTTATTTAATTTCATATTCAAAAGAATCGTTTTACGCAGTCAAATTATTTGTTTCTATCGTTTTTTTTTTTCAACGATAAAATGCATAATAATTACCTTTAATAAGACTCTCAAGAGGGTGTGTTGGCTGACGGGGTGGCCTGGGTGGGTTACATAATATTAATTATTCACTTTAAATCACTTTAAAAACATCTAAAAAAGAGATCAGCTCGGCGCGCCTGCCACCTGGCAACGCGCTCGACTCGACTGAACGAGAGATTCGTCTCTCTCTGTTTGTATAGGAATAAAACAGATGAAAATAACAATTCCCTTTTTATTAAAAGTAAAAAAATACTTTTTGCTCTAATCTAACTATATTTAGAGATGGAAAAGAATGTCAACAAGTGATTTGGAATATTCCAATGCCTTTCTTAAATCATCAACCCTTCATCCCCCCATCAAAATAATAATCAACTCTATTTTTTGAATGTTTTCTATTTATTTCGCTTCGATTTAGCTAAAATTTTAAAAAACATTTTTTCAATTTTTCAACCCCTTATCCAATCCTAATAAATAAAATATTTAGCAATTCTATCGCCTTCGGCGAGCTTCGCGTCTAGTCAGAAAGAAATTAAAACCCTGAAAAACTTCCCTGGATCCGCCTTTGGGTTTTACACATAGTATAATTTTCTAGAATGAGTCTTACTTTAGGCCAGTGGTTTCCAAACCTCCCTTAAAAATATTTAATCGTATGAAGCCCCCCCCCCCCACACACATTTAATAAAATAATACAAAAACAAAAATTTTTAATAAGCTTACTGAAAAATATAAATTTCTATAAAAATTTTTTTTTTATTTATTCATATTAATTAAGGAAAACCTCCGTCCCAGAATCTTTTAAATTTTATTATTTTATTTATAAAACTAGCAATCATTTGGAAAATTGATCTTGGAGGCCAATATTCGCGCCTCCCCTTAGACTAGTCCCCGCCTCCCTAGGAAGGCGCGCCTCACAGTTTGGAAAACGCTGTTGTAGATATTTTAAAAAGCCTTAATTAAAAAAAATTAAGGTAGATAGCTTCAAAATTATGACCGCTGGAACTTTTCAGCACCTCGAGAAAGTAAATTTTTTATAGTAGGCCTATATCATAGAACTCTTATTAAATAATTAATTTTAAACTGGTAACCGTTGGCTCTAGTTGAAACGTTTTAATAGGAGAATTCAATTTAAGTATGATACACAAGGTTTTTTTTTTTTTTTGTTTCAATGGTTTATTTATTTAACATTAACACTTACATTAACTACATACATCAGTATGTAATTCACTTACGATGATATGGTGTCGAAATGCGTATAAAGTGTTAATGTTAAATAAATAAACCATTGAAACAAAAACAAAACCTTGTGTATCATACTTAGATTTAATTCTCTTATTAAATAAACCGAGAAAGGAGCAGTAATTTTCGAAATTTATTTTCAAACCTCTAAAAAGAAAAACTATCCCCAAACAAACTTTGTTATGAATTCACTCAAATGGTTTTTGACAACTATTTAAAATTACTTCAAGAACAAAAACAAAATTAGATTTATTCTATAAACAACATGCCTTTAAAATCAAATTCAAGTGTGATGAGAATAAAATTTTTTTTATCAATACCTTCAGAAGTCCATGTTAATTCTGTTCTTCCGCGATCTACTAAGATATCTATTTCTTTTATATAATCTTTAATCAATTCAAATTCAACTGGACGACTCATTCGACGAATTTTATTATACCTAAAAAAATAAAATCTTGCATTTAAAATTCTTTCCAGAAAATAAATTCCTGCATTAAAAATTTTTATTAAAATATATAAAAAAAAAACTAACCATAAAATGGACTCGGTTAAATTTGCATTATATTTCCGGAACGTTTCACTTTTCTCATATAATTCCAATGCCTCCTGAGGAATATCTTCATGTTCGAGCAATTTCAAATAACGGACCTCGCGAAGAATTGCACTTAACTGCATCAAAGAAGCATCATTAAAAAAAAAAATAATCCAATTAAACTAACTGCATAAGAAATTAATATAATCCTCATTAACGGTATTTATTAAAGTTCATTGAATATTATTTTTTTATTAATTTGATCATTTACTGTACTTTTATTTAAAAATAAAGAAGTTATAAAAAAAAAGTGAAATTTATAAGAAAACAACTTCACTTTATTTATTCACATTTCTCGAGAGAATAAACATGAAGAGGAATAAGGAGTGAATGAATAAATAAAAAAAAAGTTTATTTTCAAATATTATATAACTTATGTATACCTTAACATTAATTCTTTGAATTCCTAGAAAAAAATTAATTCATTCTTGGGGAAGGGGGTAGTATTAAATTCGAATAAAAAAATAAAAATTTGCCAAATTCCCAGTCACGTGAACAAAAATTTTATTTTCAAAATTTCTTTTTCGTCTTCAGGGCTAGCTAATAAAACTAAAAAGAAATGGAACAGCCTTATTAAAATAAAAATTATTTTATTTTTTTGATGATTTGCCCTTTAGGCAAATAATATTTTTTTAGAAGGAAAAAAAAATAATAAGCTAGTTTTCTATGTCTGTGTTCATCATCAGGGCTGGACTGGAAACACATTTAGGCCCGGGGAATATCGGTGACATAAGCCCACAATATTAAATTTAAGGAACATCGGGATATTCCCGGTATCCCGGTGTGCCCGTCCAGCATTCATCATTTTAAGAATAAGAAATGATAAAAAAAAATATTCCCTCGCTTTTGAAAAATTTGATTGTTTTTCCTGGTTTGAATATAATTTTTTTTTTTTTTTTTCTAAATATATATTTTATTTGACAATGGTGTATAAAGTTTGACCGTGACCTCGGGATGGAAGTTGAGTACGAGTTCGTTGCCCTGCGAGTGTTTTCTATCCAGCAACGATAGTTGAAGATTTGCAGCACATTGTGAAGGAACAGCCTCAGTCCAACATTTAAATTGCTTCTCATCAAATTCATCCAACGAGTTTACAAGTGAATCACAACGTGAGAGAACAGCTTCCGCTTCCGGGGAGGATACGATCCTGTAGAATGTCAGACATTTCTAGTTCAAGTTCATTCATGAAGTAGATTTAAAAAAAAAAAGGGTGGATGATTGAATTTGAAATAGCCAAAAAAAAAAAATTTACTTATTTATTTTTTAAATTAATTTATCACTCAGGAGTAGAAATAGAACCACTGAGCTTTGAGTCTTGCCATAAAACAATATTTAAATTTAAAATTCCCTTTGGATAAAAAAAAAATTGAATAAAAAGAAATTAAGCTTTTTCTCTTTTTATCCCCCAAAGCAAATTATATTGTTTTTTAGTCTGTCAATAAATTTAAAAAGAAAATAGATATTGGAAATTTTTCAATCAAGTTTTTTTTTTTAGAAATAGAAAAATTTTCTGCTCCTTATATCTATGTTAGCGTACATATTCATCTATATAATATTAATATATTGCACAAATGCCAGTCAAAGCAATGAACAAACGTAACGTCAAAGTTTGTCAAACTAATAAACGAAGTGCGTGTTCTCTCGAATTTAAGTTGTCAACATCTGTGCCATATATGCAAAACATGTCTTGAGATCATTAGATCACGACTTCATTCACAGTCTTCTCTTTCTTAGTAAGAGGGAGAGAAGAATGTTAAGATCTTTAATCAGAATATAGATAGACAATTACATGTATAATTTTAAAACTAAATACAAAAACTTAAATTATTTCATTTTCTAATAAAACTGGCAATTCCAGATTTTATTTAGATTCCAGCAATTATCAGAATCCAGCCTGGGAACGAAATAGATTGTTGCTTCAACTTTTAGAGAATTTTTGTTATAAAGTGAAATTTGTTGACAAAGAAACATTTTGGTGGCTGTATTTCGGTTGAGCCAGGACTACCAGCTAACCCTCAGTTGGTGTATAAAGTCAAAAATCCAACAAAGCACTCCAAAAATGTAAACATTTTCGAGTATTTCCATGGATACTCATTAACATTTGATAATTTGAGACAAATGGACTTCTCAACGACCAGCCTGAGCCCTAAGAGTAAATATACAAATTTATTATTAATATTTGAGTTATATTATTGTTATATTTTTGTAAATTTTGTCATTAAATGAGTTCAACTCCCGCGAGTGATTTATTTTTTCTACTTACAAATTTAATGCAAATAACTTGAATTCGCGACATTGGTATTTTCTAATATTGTAGAGAAAATTATTCCCTCTTTCAAGTCAAAATTATTTATTTTTTTTATTTAAGGTCTTTTTCGGCATCGAAGTCCATTTAGACCCAGTCCCTATTGAAATTCGTAGTCAAATCAATTTAAATAAATTTATTTTTCCCCTTCTTTCATTTACACGTTATCCATCCGCATAACCCCGAGAAATGTAACGATTGATAAAATTGGAAAAAAAAAATAATAAATAATGTATTCAAAAATGTAAAAAAAAAAAAAAAAATAGGGGGCTGGATGGCTTCTGCCGCAACCGGTAATAAATAAAAAAAATAAATAAATTTTTGTCGCATGGGACGGTATGCGAACTCGCGACTCTTGGCAAAAATTATTTAGAAATGAAAAAACATTAAGAGATGATTGAAAATATTCATAATTCTTTTATTAAATACAAGCTAACCAATCCTTAATATTTAAATATTTCTAGCGTTATTTTTTTATGTATTTTGGTTCATTTTCAAAATTTAATTTCAATTTTTCAACCCCTCACCACCCTTCGATTGCTAAATTAAAATATATGATAAAGTATTATCTTACACAATAATGTTAAATAGTTAATTTTTATGTAAAATTAACATCTGCGCATCTATGATTGTGGAGTACAGGGGCAAAAAAACGAAAAAATTAATCAAGATAGTTATTTCGGTTAGCTACCCTGCAGTAAATTAAAACTTATTAAAAAGAAAGAAAATATTTTAATCTTTAATTTAAGAAGACACTTTTTTAAATAAATAAAATTTTTAGTGTTTCATTTAGAGCGAAAATCGAGTGATAACAAATGGAATGTTTGTAGCTTGCAAAAAAAAAAAAAAAAAGAAGAAGAAGAGAAGACGCCGAAAAGACAATTTGAGGAAATTCATTTGGATGACGCAGCAATGACTTTACTTGAGCAAGTTCAACTCTCTGAACGAGTGTTTGGGGAGTCGTATCTAATGGTAGTGGCAGGCAAACGCTGCCACTCACACAAACACACGGGCTCTAAAGTGAAACGATATTTTAACTCATTTGTGTAATAAGTTATATATAATACGTAGCTTCTCTGTTTTTTTTTTTTTTTTTTATTTCAATATATAATAAAAAATAATAATAAATACATATTTTAATGAATAATTATTTTAATTCTAAACAAATTCAAATTTAAACAGATCCATAGGCGCCGGAACTGGGGGGGGGGGGCAAGGGTACATTGCCCCCCCCCCGGCAACATATAGGGGGGCAGAGGGGGGCAATATCTCTTCTTTTATTTCATTTATTTTTAAAAATGATATATTTTTACTTTTGAAAAATAAAATCTTCTAAATTAAAAAAAAGTAAAAGAGTAAGAAATTCATTTTTTTCCAAATTTCCTTCATCAGCACATGTGTTCTGTTTGCCTTGAGCTACATTCGACAGTTGACATGACTTCTTATTTCAAGAGTGATCTTGTTCCATCTAAGATCGAGGTAGACAAAACATGTCCTGAAGAAGGCCGGAAGAATCGGCCGAAACAGTGTCGTTCAATAAAGCAAAAAAATATTTTTTTTCCTTATTTGACTTTGATCTCCTCATTATTAATTTAACATTCAGCCATTACACTTTGCAATTAATCTTTCTAACATATAACCTAGTGTTTTTAATTTAATCTTGTCAATTTTCATATATACGTTTGTATTTTCCCCTATTTTTCGGCTTCTGTGGCCTGTAACTAAATGTATTTATAATATCTATCGAACTTTCCACATGCTTTTTTTTAGGAGTCACCCATCCAAAATTCAGCCGTGATTTGTCTCTTAACAATAACGATCTCGGAGGTCTATTTATTTGCATAATGAACATCTCGAATCGGTAGGAAGTATATATTTATTTGATGGATGGCCAAATTTGATATTTCGAAATTTTTATTAAGAATATTGGAATATTTATATAGATATCTTCTCCCTCCAATCATGATTTTTCGGAGCAGCATTCATAAATTTTTCTAGACTACTTATTTATGAATTATTTAAACAAGATAATTAATATTGAAGAAGTTTCAAGTGAAAGGAAACAAAATAAATCTTCTTTATCGTCAACAGTTCGAGTCACACTTAGCGAGCGATATATTCTCTTTCACAAAAACACGCCAAGATAACAAGTATTTTTATCTGTTAATATTAATAATATTAGAAGAACGCATAAATTAGAACATTTTGAAAATGATTTTATTTTAAAATCCTGATAATTTTTTTTATACCAGGTAAATTGAGGAAAATTTTAAGAAAATGATTATCAATTAATCAATTATTTAAATAATTTTAAATAAAGTGTTTATGATGGGAATGATTTTTACTTTTTTTTTTATTATTAAATTATGTAAAATTGATTCGATTGCAATTTTTCTTTTATCTTTTCATCAAAATTAAAAATTAACACAAGGAGGAAATAATAAATTTTTATATAAATCGGGAGAGATCTTTCAATGACTTTATAGTATACTCTAAAATAAGTGTGATTGTCTCAAATTTAAATTTAAAATAAAAACTGTGTGAAATAATCATAGCACGTATGACAAAAAATTAAAAATATTTGAAGAATTTATTCCAAAATTTGATTTAGATCTACAATTTTATTATCGAATTTCTTTTTTTTAAGTTATCATGTCCACAGACAAACACTCCAACACACACGTACACAAATATTCTATTATTTTTTTTTGACTCAAGGTCTAACGTAAGCCAAAAAACACCTAATACGAAAATTTGCCAAGAGATGTCAGATGGTAGCTAATAATTTAATGCATTTGGTTGATTTTCATTGGTCTTTTAACAATGAAATAGTTGATAAATGTTATTATATATTATGTATCTTTTATAAAAGCATATAAATATATAGCCCTCGAGGCTTGGTGTAGAGGTTAGCGTGCTAACCTCGTATACCAAACATCGCGGGTTCGGACCCCAGGCAGTCCGATGATTTTATTTAAGCCACTTGGATACCAAATGGCTTAAATAAGAGTGCCTGGACCCCAAATAAATATATATTATATAAATACGAGTATCGTTTAAAGTCTTAAATGGCCTAAGTTGCCGAAAAGACTGTCTGAATGAGAAAAAAAGTGTGAGTGTTTAAAAAAAAAAAAAAATATATATATATATATATATATATATAAATATATAAATGTAGGCCAGATATAGGCTAATAGTATAACAGCTGTTAGACTAGCCTGCCATCTTTTGCAAGAGTTCTGAACTATTTGACACATAATTTTTAAATATATCTACCAATCTTAATTCGATTTTCGGTTTAACTGTGGTTTATTTGTAAAAGTTACAACTTGATTGAAAAATACCACTTATATTTCATATAATGTTTATTACTTATTATTGTACGGCTCCTATAATGTTTATTATTTATTATTTAAGATTTTGTAATCTTCAATGAGGAATGAAATAACGCAATGGGAATTCATGTTCAATCCAACTCAAAGATTTTAATTCAACATCAAAGGAGAAGATGGATTAGAATGTATTATCGCAAAATTAGAAAATTAATTAAATTCCTGCACTTAATTATGACGAACGCTAGGATTCAAAGGAAGGATGATTGAGATTATCGCCATTAGATTGACAAAATACTTATATAAAACTTATTTCTTCTTATTTTATTATTATTTTTATGTTCGAAAGTGGGATTATTTTCGAAAAAAATATGAGAAAATAAACGACAAAAAATTTTAAAAAAATCTCGACATCGAATTTTTGACATGAATCGAATAATATATTTCACATGTAGGGTAAGAGAAAGTAATAATATGCACTCACTCAGGAATATATAGGAAGGAATGAGAGACGTTATTCAGTCTGTTTAAAGAAACAAAAAAAATGACATTTTTTGTAAATTTGGTCCAATTGCCCTTATCTTCTGGCAATCATTTTCTCCTCTTCTTGAAAAAATATGTTAAAAAAATTAATCCTTTAGAAAACAATCAATACAAAAAAAAAAATGAAACAACTTTTTCTTAACTTTTCATCAAAATGTACTATACGTAGCCACAGTTGGTTTTCAAACTTTTATATTTATTATAAAAATTTTATAATAAAAAAGAACAACAAAAAAAAAATTCAATTTATTAAAATATTATTTCTTTTTTTTTATGTTGTTTGATCCAATTCACTAAAGGTGTAAAAATTTACGAAAAAGGATGGTTATATTTATAAGCTTTCAAATTTCTTAAGAAAGAAAAAAATAAACTTGTCATGAAAATAGACTTAGACAGAAGACTGTTGTTCTTAAGACGAGAAGAATAACATCCATTTGGTGAAAAAAAAGGGAAAAAAAAACGAGTGAGTTTCAAGTTTAAAGAGGAGCCATTCTTACGGGTGTTGGAGAGCTTTAAAACTCGAGATAGGCGCTGAGATGCGATCTCGCAGCATCTGACTCCATCGGAGTGCTCCAGCCACTGGTGGCATGTTCTTATCCACGTGAAGCCAACCCAAACTCTCTAATGTGTGCATTTGTTCTTCGTAGATGTCCTAAATAAAATAAAATAAAAAAAGATCTGCTTGTAAAATATTTGTTCCATTAATGAAAAGAGTTCCTAGCTCGTTATCGATGCTGTTAAGTTGTTTTTATATTTGAATTTATATCAGAAATATAAATAAAATTAATTCTGATTTTGCTTTTTAAATGACAATCTCCCAAATGAATTTTTTCTACGTACCATTCGGATTTAATAACTGCGATTGTATAATGATTGTGCTTTAGATTAGCTTTAAAGGAGATGATCAAATTGGTTGCCTACCTCCCAGGAACCAAACAAAAACTAATTCCAGAGAGGCTACAACCAACTCCTTTTGTAGCTAATATAATATGAATAAAAATTTTTTAGCTCATGAAAAGAATCTCTAAAAAAAATATTCAAATAAAAACACTAGGTTATACAAAAGGATGTGGCGTGCCAAGTAATATGAATGGTAACAGGTGAAGGCTAGGCTCTTGGCAATGAGAAAAATAACTTTTTAGAGTGTTTTCTCCGAATATTTCGAAGGCATTTAATAGCACTTCTTCATCAGCGGCTGTACAAATAAAATAAAATAAAATAAATAATTAGAGTGAGTTTAAACATATTTAAATATAGAAATCAAAATTAACAATGTTATTATACCTCACTCTATTGCCACATACAAGTTTCGCTCCGAAATTTTAACTTGTATGTGGCAATAGAGTGAGGTATAATAACATTGTTAATTTTGATTTCTATATTTAAATATGTATAAACTCACTCTAATTATTTATTTTATTTTATTTTATTTATACAGCCGCTGATGAAGAAGTGCTATTAAATTCCTTCGAAATATTCGGAGAAAACACTCTAAAAAGTTATTTTTCTCATTGCCAAGAGCCTAGCCTTCACCTGTTACACTAGTTATTTGTTTCAAATTATTTATTGATTATAATACAACACTTAATACATATTTCGACACTGGTGTTTTGAATTCTGAGAATAACACATTAGTATTAAATGTTTCTAATCAAAAAATCATTTGAAACAATTAACCGAGTATTTTTATTTAAAAAATTTTCCAAATTTTAAATATTATGTAAAATATATTTAAAAATAATAGTCAGTTGTGTTAATATATATTTTTTCTACAAAGTCCATCATAATATATTTTGTATTAGGTAATTAGAATCACATTATTTTGGACGGGCGTGTCACTTGTATGAAATTAGTTACTAGCTTGTAAAAAGTTACGTAAAATAGAAAGAGAACAACATGTAAACCCTAGTAAAAATGATTAAAAATGATCGAGGGATCCACACGCCCGCAGATAGTCTGCATAGTGAACCTTTAGAGACACACAGGGATATACACGCCCGCACCAGGAACACATATTTTTCTTCTGGTCACTGAGTGTGTCCATGGTGCAGGCGTATATATCCCTGTGTGTCTCTAAAGCAGGGGTATATAGGGGGGGGGGGGGGGCCCCCCCCCCGAAATTTCCCAAACACATATACATATATAGGGATATACAGACATCAGCCAACAAATTTTTCCACAGGATGGACAACTTTGGTTCCGCAATAGAAAAAAGTTCCCCAAAAATTTAAGTGTGAAAAATATAGTTTCTTAAAAAAAAATTTCCTCAAAAGAATTTTGAGTTCGGCCCCCCCCGAAAAATTTCTATATACGCCCCTCTTAAAGGTTCACTATGCAGACTAGCTTCGGGCGTGTGGATCCCTCAATCATTTTTAACCATTTTTACTCGGGAAGGCCCGAGTATTGATTTTAAAATTACAGTATATAATTTTTTTTTTTAGAAAACATGTTTGATCATCTCATTGAAACGACTGTCATGTTCAAAAGACAATTAACTTTCCTGAAAATTCTAATAAAAAGTTAATTATGAATAACTTACATAGCAAGTTTGCACCTCTTCATTCAGCATTTCAATGATCAGACTATATTTATTTGTGAATTGTTCATTAATTACAGGTCGATCCAATACAGTACCAACTATTTCAATTAGCTGTAAAAATAAAAAATATATATATATAAATTACATAAAACAAACGGATATTCATCTCAGAGGTCGGATCTGATTGATATTCAGAGGAAGCTCGGCACTTAAGTCATTGTCTGGTGGTGGGCAGAAGGCACTAATGAGCCAAATCCTCTGAGTGAATATTATATATTTGGAAGTCATGCTTTGAATTTGAATTTTAATCCATTAAAGCAAACAGAAAGCAAATGTCCAGTGAGTGATTCTTAATGCTCGATAATAAGATAATAATTATTTAAAGATTAATTTTTATATTTAATAAAAAATAAAAAAAATAAAATATATGATTAAAAAAATTAATAAATACAACGTGAAAAATTGTTAAAATAAGTAAATTAAATTGAATCAAGAGAGTCCAAGCAAGAATTTAGAATTTGTATTAAGGTGCGCGTCTCGAAAAGCGGATAGAAGACGATTCAGTAGCGAGTTACTCTAGGCGGCAAGAGATGGCGTTAGTTTTTCCCATAGGAAAACAAGGGATTTATTCCATTACATTTGAAAGATTCCAGCTAATTAATTATGGGTAAAAAATTAATTATTTTTTAACACAATGATTATTAATTTAATTATCTATAAGATATAGAGCGAATTTTTTAAAATATATTTTATTTAATGCGATTAATCTAAAAAAAATTTTTATTTTTTCGAAAATCAAAAAAAGGGCTTCTATAAGTTGTAGATATTTTAAATAGCTTTAATTTAAAAAAAATTTAAGGTCGATAGCTTCAAAATTGTGGCCGCTGGAATCTCCCAAAATTAGCTCCCCGAATAAAAAAAAAAAGCAAAAAATATTTGTTATCTAGGAAATTTATTTTTGACATGAAATTTATTATCTATTTAATTTTTCTCCATACAAAAACTCATGAGGAGCCACTATTAAATATTTAATTTGATTTTAAATCCTTCCCAGCCTTGAATTTTTTTTTTTTTAAAGAATTCAAATTATATTTGGCTTAACATTCCTAATAGATAGACAGATGTTCGCTAAAGAATAGTTTTTATAATAGATCAAAGCTAGACTAGACAAGGTGCTAACCTTGAAGATGCTTTCAAGGTTACTACAGTCGTCGAACGCTAGACAGAGGATAGCAGCGAGTCGTGTGTCCAATTCAGCCATTTTCGTATGAAATTGTTCATAGTCTTGAGGGAACGAGTCATCTTCAGGGTCCAGAGCATCGTATGTTTTGCAGGCGAACTGAGCAAGTCTCTCGTTAAATTCAGAATAGACTTGTCCGATACGTCGTGAAAGACTACGACCTTTTACGCCTCCAATTGCAATCTTTTCCAATTTCATGAATTCGACAACCGTGTTAAAAAAGCACTAAAAAAAATAAAATATAAAAAGAGCGAATATTGTCATAAGTCAAAAAAATTCTTTTTAATTATTCCCCCCCCCTCATAATAGCCTAAAAAATTTATAAAAAAAAAAAAGTTTGAACTTACTCCAATTTTACAACATATTTACAAAAATATAATAAAAAATCTTAATAATTCGAATTTTTTTTTTTCTTTCCTCGTGATAATTCAAAATCTCGATAATTCGAAGTTTTCTTGTAGTCCTCTGGATTTCGAATTATCAAGAGTCTACTGTAAATATTTATAAAATTCTATTTCTCGATCGTTCTCGTTTTCTTGCCTGAAGATAGGCAACACAAATACCAACTTATTAATTGATTTTTCGATTAAAAGCTCTTCTAAAATGGATCATGCATCTAACAACTGAGCATATATAGGCCTATATACCTAGTACTTTCTGGAGAAGTTGAATAATTAATCGAAAATCTATTAAAATGTTGGCTATTGATAATCTGGAATTATGAGAAGCATTTACTGCAAGGAAATATAATTAATAAAATCTTCTTCTTCTTCTGTCCTCGCCTCATTCCCGCGATGTGGGGTCGGCGAACCTACTTTTACCCTCCAACCCTATCACAAGTTTTTGCGACCGGAAGAAATTAGACAGGTCGACCACGGTCTGACACCTGTTGAAAAGAGAAAGTAAGAGACAGACATATAAAGAACTGAAAGAATGCCTGTCCCAGCTAGGGCAGCTCGTGGTCGCCATCCACGTACCCACAAGATGTGGGCCCCTGAGCGAAATAAAATATTCTTAATTTAATAAATAAAAAAAAAAATATATATAAAAGTTTTAGATTTACAAATTATAATCTTATACTAAGTTATATGTTTCAAAATATTCTATTTATTAAATTAATGCGCATTTCGGCACTCATGTGTCATCATTAGAAGTGATTTAACAACTCAAACTTGCATGTTCATTTTCTTTGTTCAGTTAACTAAACAACAAAAAAAATTTTCTTGTATTTTTAATAAACTTTTATAATAAAAAAGTCAAAAAAAAAAAGTTCTTCGGAATGTTTCATTAGAACCCCGACGTCTGGGATGAAATGACCTTGTCTGACAATTTACCCTTTGACCCAATTTAAAAACGATTTTTTCTCGTAATGGTTATTGTCTCGGAATTGCTTAAAGAGAATGCGTTTAATTAATTGAGTCACCATCAAATAAATAAATAAAAATCATATTGTATCCTATATTAAAAAAAAAAAAAAAATACATCAATTTTATTATTTTACCTCAACAGTATGCAATCGATCCAAAAACAAATTGTATCTCTCGAACACCATCTTGGGATGAAATGTCCAAAGAATTGGTTCTCTTCCTTTAAAATATGATGCCAATTTTTCTTTATGATCATCAAACAACTTTCTATATATATAAAAAAATATATATTGAATTATATATTAATAAAGATATAATATTTTTCATAGAACATACTTGAAAAGTTTTAAAGTTTGTATCGAGAGTTGGATGCGTTGTTTGGCTTCATCGACATCACTTTGGAAAATAGATGAGGGATCAAGATATTTTTTAGCCTGGCATTAACAAAAAAAAAAAAATGATGAATTATGAAGGAAAATTTGAAATTCTAAATCAAGAGTTTGAGAGAAAATTTCTATATCAAAGGGAATTAAATTAAATTAGAGTAGATGATTCTTTTGAGTTAAAATATTCAATGAATAAAAAAAAAAAAAAAGGATTTCCAATAAATTTGTTAAGATACTTTTGTTATTAGTTTACAAACAATTGGAATTTTAAAGCAAAGCCTAAAAATATTGGTGCCTTTGGTATAAAATTAAAAACAGTTGGAAATGCTTGGCTAATATAATCCATTCTACCAACTACTAATTCAGATTTTAATATATATATAAATAAAAAGGCAAAAGAGAAGAGCAATAGTCACCAAAATCTTTGAAATGAAGTAATGCTAAGCCCGGGGGGAATTTCGGATAAATGGCCCCCCAATGGAATAAATATGTATGTTAGAATTCTTAAACGGTAACCGAAAGGGATAATTTAAAAAAAAGCTTGAAACAATTTCATCAGTAGCGTAGCTAGGGAGGGGAGCAAGGGGAGGAGACATCATGCACCGGGTTCTTCTCACAAATGGTCCGCAAAACAAAGAATTGCTGCTGGATAATTTTTATTTTTATTATAATTGATTTCTAGAAAATATATTTTAAATTTAGTGCCAGTGTAATATAATAATTTTGTATGTTTTATATATAATATTATATCGTTTCGAAAAGGGGGGGGCGCTAAAAGGTATTGTGCCCCGGGCACGAGTTAAGTTCGCTACGCCACTGAATTTCATCTTGCCTCTTAAATAAGAGCTAAAAATTTATCTTATTAATGAAAAATTTGAAAAAATTCAACATAAATTTAAAGTAAAATATCTAAAAATAAGAGAAAGTAAAAAAAAGTCATTTCAAGATTACTTTTTTTTATGCCCTAAAAGAATATGAAATTCAAATTTTACAATTCAAAAGTTTTTTGTCGACGAACAAGCAGAATTATTGAAAATCACGCAAAAATTTTCAATTTTAAATTCATAAAATTATATGGAATTTAAATTATACACTAGGTTAAGGGTATGAATATGAATTCATTCAGAAAGCAATTTTAGTCATTAGAAGAAATGGTCCCAAATTCGGCGCCACAAATTTCTCCATCGACCAAGTGAAATCTAGATGGACTAATTGAGAAGACCTCAAATTTAATTAATTAATAAATAATAAATTACATATATAATATTTAAGATATTATATACATCGCGTATGTAAGCGATGTATATAATTATCTTAAAATTTATATATGTAATTTATTATTTATTAATAAATTATTTTAGTTTTTTTTTTTTTTTTTAATTTTAGCTTCATTGACTTCCTCCACTGATCTCATTTATATATTTTAAATAACATGATCGATGGATAACGAGAAACGTTTCACACGATGCCTCCTATCCGAGGATTCGCCGCGCTTGGCATTGCTTGATTGCAGCGAACTTAGTGGCTGTTGCTCTAATCCGTTGCCATTTCGCTCACTTGTTGGATTAGCAAATTACAAATTTGCCTTAAGAGTATAATCATTTTACTGGAACTGCAATAATATCGTGAATTAGCCCAGACAAGACAGAGCACATGTAACATCGGTCTTAAAACTGAAGTGACTTCTGAAAAATCCGTTTCCTCCACTTGCGAGAAATATTTGACCATAGGTTTCAAATGGGCGCAAATATCTTGAGCTTCGGCGAGTGCTAAAATTTAAAATTATTATATATAGGCTAATTAATGGATTATAAATTGGCCTCTTGAATGTCTTACCAGCGACTACATTTTGGAAGAGGGTTCGGAAACAGGGATAATATGCACTATCTGTTTTTTCCAGGATAACCGCCATTTTCCGGACTCTGTCATCGCGCAGTTGAGCATAGATAAAATCCAAATTTATACGTCGTGATGTCCAAAATTGAAATTCTAAAATTATTAAAGCTTGTTTTGTAATTTGTCTTAATAAAATTTATTTAATTAAGAAATTCGGCTAATTAATTTTGATCTGTCTAATATCACCACATGTGGATATGCATGCTAATTTTTTTATATAAAATAATATATTATGATGTTAAGCGTGCTTGTTTGGATTAATTTTATAATAATATTATGAGTGGTTGATAAACATAATTTAATATAATCATGAAAATAGCCGAGTTTCTCAAAAAAAAAACAATATTATTTTAATAATTCAAACATTAATTAATATTTTTTCCCTCTGACTGGCCTTTCATAGGAATTACCAGTATATCATTAATTAATTTTAAAATTACATTATTATTCGAACCCGCCTGAGGAATTGGATTTTGGCCACCGGCAAATGCCTGACTTGAATCTTGTACTTAGAACATCATTTATTTGAGTAGCCCATTTTATGACAACGCCTTCAATGGCGCTTTTCAGATATAAATCGACCACTCTC
>JAKCPI010013381.1:0-23452 GCA_023213315.1 Euborellia annulipes | reverse complement strand
GCCTCAGGGCGAGCTCTGCTTCTGCTGCTGTCATCGTCGAGCCGGAATGTATCTGCTTATTATTCATTTTTTTTTTTGTTTTTGTTTTTTTTTTTTTATGTGAAAAATATTTTCTTTTCTCTTAAAAATTATTTATTTATTTATTTTTTTTAGAAAATTTTTTTTTCTTTTTTTTTTTTTTGTTAAAATTTTTTTGATATTTCCTTATAAGTTTGTTTTTGATTTTTGTATTTTTTTAAAATTTTTTTGTATTTTGTATTTTTTTTTTTTTTTTAATTTTTTTTGTATTTTGTATTTTTTTTTTTTTTTTTTTTTTTTTATATAACTGACTGACCACAGGAGATGGGAATAATCAAATGAAAATATTGATTTGTATGATAATGAACAAATTTATTTTAAGGGATAGGATAATAAGGGCGCCAAGTTGTGTGCGATCTTATCTGAACTGCCCTGGGAATGTTGCCTGGTGAGGAGAATACGGCGAGCTGCCTGGTGCAGTTGAAGGCCTGCTGGTTGGCGGCGACGTTTCGGTATTAGAGATCGACGTTTCGGTGTCAACCGGACTCGGCGGACGTTTCGGTGACGCTCAGGATTTGCTGAGTATCGGTGCGGAACTGCGGCAAGGCGAATATTTATTTTTGACTCGCACAGCGCGGGCGTCGTCGGTGGCGATGGAGTGAATGCGAGCGGGTATGCTGGCTCCTCCAGTCGCCCAAATCAGACCAAGAGGGACGGCGATGTCGGCGCCTCCTAGACTGGTGTTGAGTGTGGTTGACTCCCTGGAGTCAATATAGTGAATCCTTGGAGGTTTGGCTCCTCGGATCCACGAAGACGAGATGTTGACCGTTCAGAGTCGCAAAGGCAAAAGGATGAATGCCGGCCACCGCAGCGAGCCTCCTTGACTCAAATTGCTCGTTCCGGGAATAAGGGATCAGCTCAACGTGCACTCAACTTGGCTTTGGCCTTATTATATACAGAGATTTACAAATTCTAACAAATTGCAAGGCAACATTCTTCTTAGCCGGCTCTGCGGGCACATTCCCCTCAGTTAATCATTAAAATAAATCTATTTAAATAGATTTATTTTAATAGATATTTTATTTCTCTCTCTTTTTTTTTGTTTAATTTTAATTTTTATTTTATACACACAAAATATTTAAATAAAATTTACAAAGACAATAAATAAAACATTCAAAAAAAATCTACAGGGCCGCAGAAGGCGGTCATGTTGCGATCCCCCCTGGTCTTCATAAAATTAAACGCGCCATCCCCAGATGTCGGGTTTCATTTGACGCGGACACTCGCGAGACGTCGCCGTGGGCCGGCATCTGGACAAGATGATCTTGCTTGTCTTCACGGATAGGAGGGGTCGCTCGTGAGATGGAAGTAGTGGCCGCCGCTGGAGCAGACATTCTCGCGAAACTAGAACAAAAATGTCGTCACGTGCAGCCACCTGCGGGCCGCTCCCCCACGCTACCCCCAAGCACCATCAGCATGGAGGGAAGTAGGTTTTAAGGAGTAAGGTGTTATATACTCCCACTCCCTTATTGCTATGCACTTGTCCTAGCTCGTAGTCCCCGTCACCTAAACGGTTTATAACTCGATATGGTCCTTCATACAGTAAAAAGAACTTGGAAATTACTGAGTCCAGGGTAGATGACAGTTTGTTATTCTTCACTAGGACTAAGTCTCCCACCTGATAAGGGGTTTTAAAGGCTTTATCCTGCCTACGTCTATCATACTGCCTGTGGCTTTCCTCTATTCGCGCTAGGGCGGCGCTGTGTAGCCTTTGAAAGTTGACCGTATTATCTGGGGGGAAGGAAAGAAATTTCTTTAACAGAATAAGGGGGGGTCTGTTGAACTGCAGGACTGTAGGGGGCAGCCGCGTTACACTGTGCGGGATCGAGTTAATGAGGGACTGAATATCGTCCAGGTGCACCGCCCAACTTGTGTGCTTCGCCGCCACGTAGGTGCGAAATAGGCGCGACAACTCCTTAAACACCCGCTCCACTGGATTGAGATTTGGGTTCCGGATGGCAGTGGTAATGTGCGAGATATTTAATTTATTCAGTCCTCCCTCCCATGTAGAGGACCGGTATTGTGTCCCTGGGTCTGTGATGAGTATTTGAGGGCGCTGGACCTCCTTTACATATTTAAAGAGGGTTCCCAAAATAACAGGGGCGGTGATCCTCTTTGTGGCGTATAGCTGGACATACTTCGTGAAGACATCCAAATAAGCCACGATGTATTTTACCCCACCCCGGGAAGGAGGCAAGGGGCCGTAAATATCGGTGGAGATTATGTGCCCCTTACCCTGCGGCTTGACGTGCGGGATGCCCTCGCCCAAGTACTGCTGAGGGTGTTTTGCCTTCTGGCACACCTCACAGCGGCGTACCACGTCACGAATATGCCGTTTTAGCCGGCGGGCCTGCACCTCAAATTGCAGCCGGTAATAAGTTTTATTGACCCCGAAATGCCCCGTACTTTGATGAACGGCCTTTACTACGGCAGCGACAAGATGCGAGGGGAGTACAACGCGAAAATTGGGGATTGGGCCCACAGGCTTCACAAACAAAATATTGTTAATAAAGAAGTATCTTTTATCACTCATTCCCGATCTCAACTTATTCTTAATTACGGCTAACCCCACGTCCTTATCCTGCTCTATTCCAATATTCTTTAAGGGAATAATTAAGTCTTTTGGGAAGACAACCTTGACCGGGGCCACGTTGAGAGTTAACTCGGGCACGACCGGTCGACGGGATCTACTCAAGAGGTCGGCAATCTTATTAGTTTTTCCACTAATATGTTCCACTATCAAATCATACTCACTGATGATGGACAGCCACCTCTTCAGTTTCTCCGTGGCCGGATTTGCGGGGGACTGAATAATCGAGAGTGGCTTATGATCAGTGCGCAGTATCACGGGATACCCTAGGATAATAGTTCGGTATTTTTTCAGGGAGTGGAGGACCGCGAGCAACTCCAATTCGGTGACCGACCCGTTCTCCTCTGCTGGGGCAAGAGATCGACTGCTGAATGCTAGTGGACGCTCCTCCCCATCTACCACCTGAGCTAATACCGCCCCTACTCCCTTTCTACTAGCATCCGTGTAAAGTAAGAAGGGGCGGTCGTAAGATGGGTAGGCCAGGACCACGTTGTCCAGGAACAGCCGGTTACAGTCCCTAAATTGGGCCTCCAAGGAGTCACTCCATTGCCACCTCGTCCCCTTCTTTAAAAGTGTTCTCAGTTCATAAGTTTCCCTTGAAAAATTGCATACGAACTTCCGGTAATATGATAGGAACCCTAGCCACGCTTTAAGGTCTTTTTTGCACGCGGGCGTAGGCCAATCCCGTATAACGGCTACCTTCTCCGGGTCTGGTTGGATGCCTCGCACCGACAGTACGTGCCCGAGGAAAGAGACGCTTTCATCAAAGAAATGACACTTCTCTAAATTCAGGGCCACACCAGAGGCCAAGAATTTCCCGAACAAAGACCGCAACTGGAGCAGATGGTGATCAAAATCCCGGGCCACCAGGAGTATGTCATCAACATAAACCAAGGTGCCCTGTGCGGGCTCCTCGCCAATAACGCTGGAAAGGGCCCGGACAAACACAGACAGGCTAACAGACAGGCCGAAGGGGAGGCGGCGAAACCTATATGAGCGCCCGTTTATACGGAAACCCGTATACTGACGGGACTCCTCGGAAAGCTCGACCTGCCAATATGAGTTGGCCAGGTCTAGTTTCGACAACCATTTGCCTCCAAGAGGGGTAGCGAGAAGCTCCTCTGGGGTGAGGGGACCGTCAAACTCTTTTTTTATCCGTTTGTTTAGCACTCTGGCGTCGAGGCAGAGTCGCACGGACCCATCCTTTTTTGGTACTACCCGAATGGGGTTAAGGTACTCCGTCACACCCCTCTCTATCACTCCCAATTCCAATAACTCCTGCAGTTTCTCCTGTACCGCCTCTTGGAAACGCCTTTCCACGGGGTACTGGAACTGCTTGTACGGGGAATAGTCTTTTAACACTATCTGGTATTGAAAACCAGCGATTTTTCCCAATCGTTCCGAAAATAGCGGCTCACAGTCCCTTAAAAGTTGCGTAAAGGATTTCTGCTGGGGGTCGGTAAGAAGGGCAAGGGCGGAGTTAGAATTGAAATATTCCTCCCAGTCAATAGGGGCATATACAAGTGCGACATGAAAGGTAATTATTTCCTGAGGGGCGGCTGCAATGGTGGGGGAAGTCTTGAATTATCGAAGAGGACCCCTATGGGTTGTGAGAAATTTAACATAATTTTGTTGTTCTTTAAAAATTCCATCCCTAAAATAAAGGGGAGGGAAGCGTCCGGCACCACAAGAAATCTCTGGGCATGAAATTCGATTCGATTGATAGTAAAGGATAAATATACTTGCGAACGAATGGTCATTTTTTCCTTTAATATTGAACATATTTCTAAATCGGGGGTGGGAAATAAATGAATTTGTTCTCCTTCGTCCTGCAATTGGTAGAGAAAAGTGCGTGAAACTATATTGAAAGGAGTGCCGGTATCGATCAGGGCCCATCTAAAACTGTTTTGGAACACGCACCTAACATTTATAGAATTATCGGGATTAGGGGTGTAAACGAGGGAGGATTGTACACCACCGTTTCTTAATTTCTTATGGGATAGGAGGTTTCCGGATTGATGGTTAGGGACGACAACCGGTGACAAGACAATAGGAGTCGGGTCCTTTGTTTTTAGTTGCCGCCCCTCTGACGGTTTTCCGGGGGCGCAGGCGCCCAGGGTTGCGCTCCCGCTCGTGAAGACTGATAAATACCAGCTGCACGTTGTAGAGCGTCGGCTCGCTCACTGGCTTGCGGAGCCGTGGAGCTCTCCGGATTTCCCCTCTCAGGTGTGCGCGCGCTATCGGGTGGTGGGGGAATTCTTTCTCCACCGCTCGCTCCGGGCGGGCGCCGTGCGCCGGCCGGGGAACTAGGTGGAGGGGGATTTCGCCAAGAACGGTAATTATTAAATTGATTATCTAAGTGGCGTTGAGATTGATATGGGTCCCTACCATCCGCAGTTACCGGGTATAACTGGTCTAATTTGATCAGTGCCTCTTTCACGGCCTTGTACGAAGTGGGGGTACTCAATAGGGCCGATTGAATATATCCCTCGTATTGGGTTAGGATGGTGGCGAGACGGTTCGTTTCATCGCTTAAATAAAGCACATTTTTAACCCACAGATAAGATTTTTCAAAATACGCCGTCCTTGAGATGCCTATGCGGGGGTGGAAGGGCGCTGCCTGGTATTGGCGGAGAAAATAATTTTGGCTTTCCAGGTTCCAAAACCGGGCCAAAAAAGCTTCCTCCAGCGCGGCCATGTCTCTGAGCTCCGCCTCATTTGCGCGCAGCCATTCTAAGGCCGCTCCGGAAAGGCAGCAGTGAAAATAATCCTGTGCCTTGTCCAGGGGAAAGCCCTGCCTCGACATGAGGTGGCGGAACTCGGTAACAACATGCTTGGGATTCGCCTGCTCGATTTGTAGAGTACCGGTGCATTTGCGTCGTTCCGCCCACAGCAACCGAAACTCTTTGACTGATTGGAGCCGAGGCGTTGCCTGCGTCGGGTTTTTTAATATTTCTGCCCTAATAAGCGTAAGCACTTCCTGACTAGGGGTTGCTGAAGAGGGATGGTTGCGAGATAATTGTTCTTGCAGCCGTTTAATTTGCTGGGCCTGACTGGTGGTTAGTGCTTCCAGCCGCTCGATCCCCCCCTTACACTGTATTTGACACGTGAGATCATGTCTGTTTTCCTGTGCCTGCTGCAAACTGTGCAATTGATCCCCGTGTTGCTGTACCTGTTCCTCCAACTGAGCCACCTTATCGAGTTCTCCCTCCATGTGTCTAACCCGCTCCCGTACCGCCTGCACAGCCGAGCCCTGATCCTCTATATTACCGTGGAGTGCTCCATATAGACTCCCCATTTCACCTACTGTGGCCTGCAGCAAGTTTTGTTCTCGTTCCAGGGTGGCTTGGCTCTGGCCCATCTCGACCACCCGCGCTTCCAGCCTGACTACCTTTTTCTGGCTTTCTTGGCATTGTGCCTTAACCTGCCCCATCTCCTCCTTCAAACCGCCAATAGTAGCCACTGCCTCCTCTATCGCCCCTAACCGAGCCTCCACCTTAGCACTATTAGCTTCCATCCTGGCACCCTGTGCCTTCATTTCCGCCCATATTGCACGCAATAGGGAGTCCTCGTCTGGTGTTTCCTGTTCAGGGTCGGGTGCAACCACTCTAGGGCCCGGGCTACCGACAGGGACAGAGGAAGGGGTTATGCCGATGGTACT
Source organism: Euborellia annulipes (assembly GCA_023213315.1). Classification (NCBI taxonomy): domain Eukaryota; kingdom Metazoa; phylum Arthropoda; class Insecta; order Dermaptera; family Anisolabididae; genus Euborellia; species Euborellia annulipes. The sequence goes on along the minus strand of JAKCPI010013381.1, from coordinate 17,123 downwards.
CACCCGGGGTGCAGGGGAGGGGCCAACAGCCGCTGGACTGCTTCTCGCGAGCGCCGTCGCGCCGGTTTCATCCTCGGGGACGTTCTCGCCGATATTCCGGGTCTGCTCCGAGCCGGCTAGCACCACCGACTCCCTTCTCACGGAGGTCGTAACGCTCGCACTGACTGCTTCCCCGGTGGTTTGGGACGATGTTTGCGCTGCCTGCATTCCCACGGCGTCGCCTCCCAACTGCCCGGCGTCGTCAGACTCCCGAACAACTCCATCCGTTTCGGTGCCTCGTCGTAACGTTGCCGTTTCGGTATCAGGGATCCCAGCTGCACCTCTACCACGAAGCGAATCCGACGAGTAGGGTCCGACGGACCGGGGGGTGTACTGCCTCAGGGCGAGCTCTGCTTCTGCTGCTGTCATCGTCGAGCCGGAATGTATCTGCTTATTATTCATTTTTTTTTTGTTTTTGTTTTTTTTTTTTTATGTGAAAAATATTTTCTTTTCTCTTAAAAATTATTTATTTATTTATTTTTTTTAGAAAATTTTTTTTTCTTTTTTTTTTTTGTTAAAATTTTTTTGATATTTCCTTATAAGTTTGTTTTTGATTTTTGTATTTTTTTAAAAATTTTTTGTATTTTGTATTTTTTTTTTTTTTATTTTTTTTGTATTTTGTATTTTGTTTTTTTTTTTTTTTTTTTTTTTATATAACTGACTGACCACAGGAGATGGGAATAATCAAATGAAAATATTGATTTGTATGATAATGAACAAATTTATTTTAAGGGATAGGATAATAAGGGCGCCAAGTTGTGTGCGATCTTATCTGAACTGCCCTGGGAATGTTGCCTGGTGAGGAGAATACGGCGAGCTGCCTGGTGCAGTTGAAGGCCTGCTGGTTGGCGGCGACGTTTCGGTATTAGAGATCGACGTTTCGGTGTCAACCGGACTCGGCGGACGTTTCGGTGACGCTCAGGATTTGCTGAGTATCGGTGCGGAACTGCGGCAAGGCGAATATTTATTTTTGACTCGCACAGCGCGGGCGTCGTCGGTGGCGATGGAGTGAATGCGAGCGGGTATGCTGGCTCCTCCAGTCGCCCAAATCAGACCAAGAGGGACGGCGATGTCGGCGCCTCCTAGACTGGTGTTGAGTGTGGTTGACTCCCTGGAGTCAATATAGTGAATCCTTGGAGGTTTGGCTCCTCGGATCCACGAAGACGAGATGTTGACCGTTCAGAGTCGCAAAGGCAAAAGGATGAATGCCGGCCACCGCAGCGAGCCTCCTTGACTCAAATTGCTCGTTCCGGGAATAAGGGATCAGCTCAACGTGCACTCAACTTGGCTTTGGCCTTATTATATACAGAGATTTACAAATTCTAACAAATTGCAAGGCAACATTCTTCTTAGCCGGCTCTGCGGGCACATTCCCCTCAGTTAATCATTAAAATAAATCTATTTAAATAGATTTATTTTAATAGATATTTTATTTCTCTCTCTTTTTTTTTGTTTAATTTTAATTTTTATTTTATACACACAAAATATTTAAATAAAATTTACAAAGACAATAAATAAAACATTCAAAAAAATCTACAGGGCCGCAGAAGGCGGTCATGTTGCGAATTAAAATTAATGGAAATGAGAGTAATTATTATAAAGCTTTATCAAGTGATGAAAATGATGAGCCGCTATTTACACCTGGAAATAAATATTGTTTGTAATTTAAAAAATAACGAATTTATAAATTCTAGTTCGCTTATTTTATGTATTAAATGAATCACCATGTTATCTTATGTGTAAAATTATATTTTTTATACTATTAGTAACTTACAAATATGTAAATATATATATTTTAAAATATATTATAATAAATCGATAGTTAGCTGTATATGAATCATTTGGTCATTAGAATTCTATGGCCATTTCTTATTTATTCAAATTAATTGATAGTAAATATATTGTGAATAAATTTTTGTCGTTCAGGACGGGAAGCGAACTACTTACTATCAATATTTATTTAATTTAAAAAAAAAAATATTATGAAATTATAATTTCCAGGTTTCGCGATTGAAATTCACTTGCGACATACCGGCGAAGTCTTTTAACATAAAATATTTTGCTTATTTTATTTGCATTGAAAAAATTATTTTTATAAAATGTTTTTACATTTATTAGTTGGATCAGTGATCCATAACTAACATTTTTTTATTTAGATAAATAATTTAATTATACTCTTTCGCCTAAATAATTCGAACAATATTATAGATATTTCAAATAAATATGAATCGAAGTTCTAGAGGTAGTTCCAGGACACGGGAATGACCCCTAATGTGTTAATTGTGAGAGTTTATAAAAAAACAAAAAGGTGTCTGTAACGAGTGATATTTGTGGCATATGTTTAAGGGGAAGGCGAGGAACCATTCATTGCAAATGAGCCCGAGCCATCAATGAATGGAGATCCAGGAGATCGGTAGCAAGTCTCATAAAATATTGAAATGTTTAGTTAAAATATATAATTAAACAATTACATCAACGGTATGAAAACACTTGGGCGCTAATTATAATTAATTTAAATAATCATATTCTTGTAGAAGGAACAATTATAAATAATATATGTAGGAAAAAGACAAAGAAAATACAAGAATATCAATACCGTCATAAAGATAAAAAAAAAATTGCTAAACATGAATACAAAAAAAAAAATAAAAGGTCGGACTAAGCCGAGCGCACAACTTTGCCTCCCCATTATTCAAAGAAATAACGCAACGCGTTTGTTTATTTGTTTTGATTTTGCTCTGTTGCTATGCACAATTTTCGAATTTAAATGATTTTTTAATAAACTTATGACAAATTAGGATACAAATATTATATATCATTTTACTCGGGAGGAAGTCTAGTTTCTGAATATATAAAAAAAATAATAGGTTATGTAAGAAAATAAAGGGTCGGACTAAGCCGAGCACAACTTTGCCCATCCACTATTCAAGAAAAAAATATTTGTCCCCCCCCCCCCTAGAGCCCCCCTGATGGTCCGATGTTATACATATTATATATCATTTTACTCGGGAGGAAGTCTAGTTTCTGAATATATAAAAAAAATTATAGGTTATGTAAGAAAAAAAATTTTGTCCCCCCCTAGAGCCCCCCTGATGGTCCGATGTTTACCAAAAGCTTTTCAGTTCTTAAGCTTTACCTCTAGTTTATGTGTGCAAAATTTCAAAACAATTGGGTGAATAGTTTTTGAGATTTCGTTGACGAAAAAAAAATTACCACAGACATACACAGACACACAAACACACACACACACACACAGACATCATTCCAAAAACTTCTTAAATGGATTCAGGGGACCTTAAAACGCATTTTGGCAGCTTCAGAAAAATTTCCATTTTTTTTTCGATTACATTAACTTTACCTGTCCAACCTACGGTTGATGGGCAAAGTTAAAAATATTGGTCCCCCCCCTCTAGATCGCCCCCTAATGGTCCGATGTTTACCAAAAGCTTTTCAGTTCTTAAGCTTTACCTCTAGTTTATGTGTGCAAAATTTCAAAACCATTGGATGAATAGTTTTTGAGTTTTCGTTGACGAAAAAAAATTACCACAGACATACACACAGACAGACAGACACACACACACACACACACAGACATCATTCCAAAAACTACTTAAATGGATTCAGGGGACCTCAAAACGCATTTTGGTAGCTTCAGAAAAATTTCGGATTTTTTTTTTACGATTACATTAACTTTACCTGTCCAACCTACGGTTGATGGGCAAAGTTAAAAAAAAACATTTTTACATATGAGGGAGAATAATCAGAAGTTGTTTATATAAAAACAAATATAATAGAGGAATCGGTGGTTATATAAGCCCTGGTGGTAATGGCTCTTACAGCCAAAGGCCTACTACCTATAAGTATGCTTGCCAGTCGTCCCGGTGTGCCCGGGACAGCCCGGTTATCAGACAAAGTCCCGGTGTCCCGGCCAGTTTTTGGCCGATTTTGGGTTTTAGTGCCTATTTCATCTATAAATGCCTTTTTTAGTGCCTATTTTAAGTTCAAATAGCCAATTTCAATTTTTTACGAGCTATACATAGCCTAAATTTAATTTTTTACGAGCTATACATAGCCTAAATTTATTTTTTTACGAGCTATACATAGCCTAAATTTAAAATTTTTTGAATTATCAAGAAAATATTTCAAGGGGGGTAAAGGGGGTAATTACCCCCCCCCCCCCGAGATTTGAAAAAAAAAATACTTTTTGCGAAAAAAAAATTTGTTTAATGTAAAATTTTAAAAATTAGTACTTAAAAATTTGATTTCTATTTATATTCTGGCAAACAAGTACAGAATGCGCCTTTAAATTACCGAAATTAAGAAAAAATTGTGTGCTGTGCGACCAGTCACACCAGATTACCAAAAATAAGACATCATTTTTATATTATTTCTTAATTTATGCCTTTTAAGTGCCTTTTTAAGTGCCTATTTTTTACAATAAATGCCTTTTTAAGTGCCTATTTTAATAATTTTTAGTGCTTAGTTGCCTGCCTATTTTAAAGATTTTTTAGTGCCTATAAATCCGAGCCCTAGTTGGAATATGTTTAAAAAAAAATGTTGTTCGATCTCACCGATAGTCATCAAATAAGACATAGGACAAATTTATTTTTGGTCCGTTTGTTAACTTTTGTGCTAAACTGTTTACGATTTAGGACATTTAGGACAAAACACAAGATTATGAATACTCCTAATATCTATTTGGGGTCCAAGAATTTCTGTTTAAGCCATTTAGTATCCAAATGGCTTAAATAAAATCATCTGACTGTCTGGGGTCGAACCCGCGACGTTCGGTATAGAAGGTAGGCACGCTACCAACTACTCCAAGCCCGGGAGCAATATAAAATTTAAAATCAATTACAATTATCAACAAAATAAGTTTATAAAATGCATCAAACTATTTTAATAGAAAGAACAACGGTATCTCGTATTTTAAAAGAACTCATCTTTTCGCCTGCGTTCTTAAAGATGGCAACCAAACACACTCGAAGTGTTGGAATACAAAAAATGGGATTGCTAATTTTTTTTTAGAGTAATATCGAAATTACCAAAGGTTTTTCATATCGTCGCACAGTTCCTAACTATGTTTTACCTAGGTAATATCTTGCCATGAACACAAATTTTATAATGACTACTAACCAAGTGGCATTTGTTTAGAAAAAACTTTTTTTTAATATATAAATATTTTTAATGAAAATATATTTTTTGACACGAGATGGAAAGATTGTTTTTTTTTTTTTTTTATGGATATACAGTATATAACAGATCTATAATGACCAATGGTCCCATGAAATAAGAAAATGATAAAGACTTGTTGGAATATGTTTAAAAAAAAAAATTTGTGGCAAAAAAATGATTGAAGTCACGAAATATCATTCCAGGGAAAAAAAGCAAAGCAAGACTGGAATTGACTAATTTAATTAAATAGTTGCAACTTTATCGACATAGGAATGTTAGGTAAAGTGACCACATTTTCATTGAGAAAAAGCGGGATACATGGGATGAAATCAGAATTATAATTTAGTTATGAAAGTAGACCAATAATTCAAAAAAATATATTTTATTGTATACATTCATATGGTATATTTTACGCTTAATTAATAAATAATAGGTAATATATTTTTACAGTAGGCATACATTTAAAATAAGAAATGCAGATATTTTCTAAAAAGCGGGACCTTTTTAAAAACGGGACAGTCCTCCAGAAAACGGGACTGTCCCGCCGAAATCGGGACGTATGATCACTTCAATGTTAGGACGATAACGCTCTTGTGTTTCAGATAAACTTTCCTTTGAAGGAATGAATGATTGATTTTATTTGGCCAAAGTAATATTATTAGTAAATATAGTGAATTTAGTTAAAGTTTTTGAAAAAATGGCAAATAATTACAAAAATGATATCTTGATCTATCTTTTGTTCTATAAAATTTCTAATATGAATCTAAACATAAGTATAATAATTCTGGCCATATTTCCTATCAACAAATTTTAATACAAGCATGGGCGTACCCAGCGAGGGGCAGGGCAGCTGCCCCCCCCCCTAGAAGTAAGAAAAAAAAATTAAATGCTTATAAAGTGATGAAATGAAACAAAATTAGGTAGGGCGATAGCGACGGGAACTCGTTAGGACTCGAGGGTTTTTATGCCTTTTAATTCGAAGGCTTTTCCCCTATATATATATATATATGAAAAAGTCTGGACGGTCATGATCTGCCCCCCCTGGACGACCATGATCTGCCCCCCCTCTAGATTTGATCCTGGGTACGCCCATGAATACAAGTCTTGAGATTTGTTTAAACTTTTAATACAGGGGAAAACCCTGATCCTAGATTGGAGTTGGATCAGCATTTTTTTTTAGATGCGTAACCGCATCCATAAAAAGAGATACAAGCTTGTTTGTTGATTTTTTTATTTAAAAATACAAAGAAAAAAGTAAAAAGTGTTGTATGCCTTCAACCTTTCGCATTTCCAAATTACAATTTCCAGTGACTAGTTCAAGGCCCTCCCTTGGGATAAGTAAAAACAAATTAAATGCCACCCCAATTCAAAGAAAAAGGTGTTTTTTTTTAGATAAAATAAAAACAATATTGAAATTTACAAAAGCCTCTCCAAGAAAAAAAATTTAAATGAACATTAAATATTCAAGTGATTGTTTGTTTTATTTGATTTTTTTTAAATTGAATATTCTGCAAAAATGCAAATAAAAGTCATTAAATTATATTTAAAAATGCTAAATTGCAAATTTTAATTTAAAAAAAATACTAATATATTGGTCCAACTTAGCATATCTATCAATAATAATATGAATGAATAAAGAACACCTAAAAATCTGGTGTGACTGGTCGCACAGCACACAACTTTCTCTTACCTTCTGTAATTGGAAGTTGTGTTCTGTGCTTGTCACACCAGATTTTTTTGTGTCAAGATATATTTAGGTTCCGACAGTATGGCACATTTTTTTAAAGTGAAACTTTTATTTGATGGCCTTAAATTTTTTTTTGGAAGGTGCGCGTCTCCGGGTGCTAATTTTGGGAGCTTCCAGCGGCCACAATTTTGAAGCTATCGACCTCAAATTTTTTTAAAGTAAAGCGATTTAAAATGTCATGACATATATAATATATTTATAATTAATGACATTTTAAATCGCTTTACTTTAAAAAATTTGAGGTCGATAGCTTCAAAATTGTGGCCGCTGGAAGCTCCCAAAATTAGTACCCGGAGACGCGCACTTATAGAAGCCCTCTTTTTTTGATTTTAGAAAAAATACATTTTTTTTTAGATTAATCGCATTAAATTAAAGATATTTTTAAAAAATTCGGTCTATATCTTATAGATAATTAAATTAGTAATCATTGTATTAAAAAATAATTGATTTTTTTACCCTTAATTAATTAGCTAGAATCTTTAAAATGAAATAGAATAAATCCCTTGTATTCCTATGGGAAAAACTTACGCCATCTCTTGCCGTCTCGAGTAACTCGGTAGTCAATCGTGTTCTAACGGCTTTTCGAGACGCGCACCTTAAACACACACTTTTTCCATTCACACTCACACATGGGCGTACCCAGGATCAATTCTAGGGGGGGGGGGCATGGTCAGATCATGGTCGTCCAGGGGGGGGCAGATCATGGTCGTCCAGATTGTGACATAGCTATTTTTTATATAGAGAGCTAAAGCCTTCGAATTAAAGGCCTAAAAACCCTCGAGTCCTAACAAAAAGAATCATTCCCGGTCGCCATCCACCAATTTTGTTTCGTTTCATCACTTTATAAACATTTAATTTTTTTTTTTTTGTTGCTTCTAGGGGGGGCAGCTGCCCCCCTGCCCCTCGCTGGGTACGCCCATGCACTCACACTCACACATGCACACAGTCTTTTCGGGAACTTAGCCCATAAGTTCAATTTCGATTTTTTTTAACGATTACATCACCTTTACCTACCCGACCTATGGTTGGTGGGCAAAGTTAAAAAATAATTATTATTTTTATGATAATAATCGCGATAATACCTTTATAATTTTACACTGTAAGCAACTCACAAATGAGAATTTGAAGGTCAATGGAGAAAAATAATTTTGTGCAAAAAAAATTTAAATATCAGGTAGGCCTATAGTCAGAACCAGTTGGACTTGGTGAGCTTGGGTCTAAAAGAAATTACAGGTATCAGACGAGCAGAAAAAAAAAATTCAAGGAAATTATTTTAAAATTATAAGTTAATTTTTTTTTTTTTTTTTAATAAATTCAGCTAGTTATGAATTTTTTTTATTGTAAAATGAATATACAAAGGAAAAAAACTATTTTTCTCGCTTTACTAATTAATTACGAATGTGTAATAAATGGAATTTAAGATGAGTGAATTTTTTCAAACACTATTTTCATTAGAATACGAGGTAAAGAAAAAAAAAATGAAATGATATGACATGGGAGAAATAGAAAATGCTGGCCTTAGCTCCGATAATCCGTCGACAAAAAATATATCTCATTTTAAGCCATTGCGAAAACAATATTTTTCCTTACCCTGAGGATATTGAAGATGTATTTTAGTTTATTTAAAATAAAATGAGTAAAATTGGTCAATTATTTATGAAATTATCTTAAACAACCTATTGAAGACGTTCAGCTGGATATTATAGTCCAAGAGCTAGCGACGAAAATGGCCAAGAGTTTTCTGAAGGCTAATATTTTCAGAATAGGTTAGATTTTAGTAATGAAAAGATACTCATGAGTAGTGTTTCCCAACCTTTTGAAGTCTACGGCACCCCAAAGGTGCGTTGCAAATAATATTACACCCTTCCTTTTTTTTTGCCCCTAACAAAACGAAATTTTTGCCTCCCTCCAGAAAATTTTTTTTCCCCTTCACGGAATTTATTCCACCCTGAGGAAAATTTTCCGTCGAAGGCGGACTTTACCACTGGTTTAATATAAAATGCATAATCTAAAAGTTTCCTTCTTTTCTCGCTTTATTCACGCAGTGCGGGGTCAGAAAGTAAAGTAAAATTTAAAGAATTAATCTTAATAGGACATGATTCTAGATAATAATTGTTAGCGGTAATCGCTAATTAAATTAAATTTGGGAGTTCCTGTTTCCTAATTTGATCAAAAGAAGGAAATGAACTAACATGATAGGTTCAAGGTTAGAACTAGTAAAATCTGATCAAAAACTATGCTCTTGAGTTTGTTGCTAAAACATTAATTTATTTGCCTGAGGATATGAATGAATCTTAAACTAGTGAAAGCTTTCTTGTCATGCACTTGAAAATGACATACCGGTATTTAAACAAAAACAAAAAATTGCATAAGAGTAATTAAAAGAAGAATCGTTCGATTTATACCTGTTTAATTTATTATTCTTTAGATTCATACGTAATACAGTACGTTATAAAACGAAATTTAATTATTGTTTTTAATTTCAAAAAATCTATCATATAATTAGGAAAAATATAGAGGAAAGTACCCAAATTCGGACCCCCATTTTGTTTTTATAGTATAAAGTATATAAATTATTGAAAAAACCTCTTTTAAAGATATGTAATATTTACTTTACTATGTGATGTACTATTGGTAATTTATTTATGGCAAATATATATGTATAAATTACAGGGGTAACAATTTTTTAAAAAACTTACACTTTGGTGATTTTCAAAAAGGTTGCCTAAACTGGACCCCTGGGTAAAATGGCCGAAAACTGAATTTACTGATCTAGGAAAGGGAATAAATCTAAAAAAACAATTATAGAACGGTTTGACAAAAAATATATTTTTTTATTTTAACATTTTTTAATGTAAAAATTGAAAATGTGATTGAAAAAAAAAAAAAATTAAATTAAATGTGAAAATTGAAAAAAAGGAATGTTGAAAATGTGAAAAGTCAAGGTAAATACTTCAACATTGGGTTTTATAAGGGGTAGAAGTTTACATAAAAGTTTTACATAAAACATCACACATTATGTAGGGGGTCCAGTTTAGGCAACTGTGGGGGGTCCGTTTTAGGCACCTCACTTCTGCATTTTCAAAACGCCATATTTGATAAAAAAAACATCACATTGGAAATAATTACATGGTCAAATGATTCCTTCAACATTACCATTTAAGAATATATAAGGGTTGGAAGGCTTGCCTGTCACTTATTGCGTCCAATCAAAAAAAACTGAGCACTCACAAAAAACTTTTAATTTTGCCAAAACACGTAATGACTAAATGTCAAGTAAACAACTAGAGCAGGTGACGTTAGGGCACTTCTACTTTGTGGTGGAATCTTGCACTAGTATTTACACTGTCTTTCGCTAAGTTTCAGCACTAATCAGAGACAATATCCATGGGGGTCCACATTAGGGCAGGGGTCCGTATTTGGGTACTTTCCTCTAGTATTTAAGAAAATGAATAGAAATCATTAAATTTACTCTTCGAGGAATGGCTAAATGTTAATAATCAAAATAGGTAGAAAGAATGAGCAAGCAGCTAGTTATATTTCAATTTATTAACAAACCAGGGCCGACGTTTCAGTCACATATGGGACCATCTTCAGGGCCAAGGTAATGTCTGAAAAATATATTAATCCTTACCAAGTAACACGACTAACAGAACAAATCAATTTCATTCTTCCTTTGTCCCCATGACCTCCCGTGATTGGAACAAGCTCCCTGCGTCTATCTTCCCCAAAACCTATAATCTTCAGACTTTCAAGTCTAACCTCAACAGGCATCTTCTCAGTTCCCGCAGTTGAGTTTCCCCTTTATGCTTCTCCTTTTGTTTTTATTTTCTTCCTGGCTGCATGTGACTATTGGTCATTATAGGTCTTCGGACCTTATGCACCCATTCCAAAAAAAAAAAAAAAAAGTTATAAGGGGTATACACAATTCTAAGTAGCTCAATCATGATAATAATTTTATCATAAGTCGTTCACTCTCTTCCATGGTATGATAATAATATTTGAGGCATTATCATGATTGAGCTACTTACAATTGTGTATGCCCAATATAACTTGGCGAGGATTAATATATTTTTCAAACATTAACCTGGCCCTGAAGATGGTCCCATATGTGACCGAAACGTCGGCCCTGGTTTGTTAATAAATTGAAATATAACTAGCTGCTTGCTCGTTCTTTCTATCTATTTGAATTTACTTCTCTGTAATTTTTTATATGCCGAAAAAAATGTATATATTTCAATAAGTAGGGTTATTGCATTTAAAACTTTGCAAGGAACATACATTTTCAAACTTATCTTCTCAAAAATTCCTTTTTTTCCTATTTTTACTGAAATTTTAGTTTCCACTACTAAAGCGTTTGTAGAAAAGGAGGAGGGGAGATTTAATTAAAATCTAATAATAAATCAAAGGAAGGTCCAGCCTAGTATTATTTAGTGATAAATAAAAATTCAATAGGCCCAGGGTCGAAGTCAGACATTTTTTTTCCTTCGACCGCCATTTGGACAAAAGGGGAGAATTTTTATAATATCTTGATTATTAAATAAATATTTATTTTTTTATTTCATTCATATTTTCAAGCGTTATCCCCTTAAGTAAATAAATAAAAAGTAAATACAGTTAAGCGAAATAAATATATGAAGTATGATGATATATAAAGTTAGAGAAAGAAATTAAAAAGTATTTTTTTTAATAAATTGTATACGCCTGTATATTATATTCAATTTAAGACCAAAGGTTTCTTTTTATTTAACAAATAAATATACTCAAAAGAAAAAAAAACCGGACACTCAATATTTCTATCGAGTCGATGCCTTTTTGCATGAGCACACTTAAAAAAGCACGTGGGAGTAAAACCGGGCCAAATAAATATTTGCGTGCTTTATTTTCCATTGATTGATAGTAACGATCTTAGTGGACGTTGGACTAGAGTAGGAGTTAGAAAATGGAAATGAAAAGAAACTCAACCCCCGAGGGGAGGGACTTTCCCCTGAAAAACACTTGACTCATGATTAGAGACCGGACAAAAAGCATAAAAAATGGAAAAAAAGTGCTTAAAAAAGCATAAAAACTTGAATAAAAAGTTGTTAAATAAGCATATAAGTTGAAAAAAAGCATCTATTAAGCAATTTTTACTCATACCAATGGCGTATACACATTTTTTTTTAAAGAAACTAAATTTATTCCGCCCCGCCCTGCGAAATTTTTTTTTTTTTTTGCGGAACCAAATTTTTTTTGCAGGGCTATATTTTTTAACACTGCGGGGTTTTGGAAAATTTGGGGGGGAGGGCGCCCCCCCCCCTTATATACGTCCCTGGTGTATGCGTGTGTGAATGGGAAAAAGTTTTTTAATAAAAAAAAAAAAAAAAATTTATAAATATTCGTAAAATAAGTTCAAATAAGCACGAAAGGAAAAAAAAAGCATGAAAACTCAAAAAAAAAGCAAAAAAAGCATAAAAACTGTAATCTAAAATTAGTTTTTCCTAATTCGTATAGAAATTAAATATCTAATGGTTGCTTATAAAATTCAGCAATAAGCATTTTGCTTAAAATCCGGTCTCTACTCATGATATAAGTGTAAAAATAAAGGGTCGGACTAAGCCGAGCGCACAACTTTGCCCACCCACTATTCAAGAAAAAATATCCCCCCCCCCTAGAGCCCCCCCTGATGGTCCGATGTTATACATATTATATATCATTTTACTCGGGGGGGCCCTCGCCCCCTCCTATATACGCCCCTGGTCTGATATAACCAAGTGCATGCCAAAATGCATAACAAAAGAATAAATATAGCAATAGAGTAGCAATATTGCATAAATTGAGTAAATGTAAACAGTTTTGGGCGAAAATATGCTTTCCGCTTGTTTCCCAAGTGTCCGGGTGGGTTTAGTTGCCCAAGTAGCCTGAGGGGCGTTTCTTTTGCAATCAACACGACCTAGAATCTCTGAGCTCCAAGAGCAAGCATGGTGACGAGACTCCCTCTCGGACCAGGACAGTGACTCCGAATCCCACACTACTATACAAATATAAATATCCAATAATAGATAATTGAAGGATCAACCGGTCAATCACCAATTAGTGCCGGGAAAATTTGAAATTGATTGAAATTACACAATCTTTTTAAATATTCAATGGAACAAGCGACGCCTTTTTTAAGATTTGGTTTAATTCAATTCAATTTTAACTCGTAGGTATGATGTTTGATGAGACTTAACCCTTTGCACAGGTATTTAATTTTGAGAATGTACTAGGCAACTCGTAATTATTCATATTCGATTAAAATGAAAATATTCAGAGAATTTAATTCTATTAAGATATTTATTTAAGCAATTTTAAAGAGCAAAAACCAAGTTGATATTTAGGAAAAATCCAAAATTTCTCCAAAATGGGCCCTTTGGGGGGGGGGGGAGGGGTATTGTCAAAAGACCTGGAATCATCTCCATATTTGTTCATCAAATATTTTTCTGAAAAAAATCAAATAAATATTTCATCTCGTTTAAAAGTAATTAAAAAATTTAAAAATCAAAATTTGACTCCAAAAGAAGACAAAGATTCCAATAGAAGGGTTGTGGTTCGAATTTCAAAAAAACCTGGTGCGACTGGTCACACCAGATTTTTTGTGTCGACATATATTTAGTTTCCTACAGTATGGGACATTGGAATTTCAAGTTTTTTTTTTTATTATAAAAAACATTCACACTTTTTTTCTCATTCACACTCACAATCACACAAGCATTCACACAGTCTTTTCGGCAACTTAGGCCATTTAAGACTTTAAACGATATCCGTTATTTATAATTATACATATTGGGGTCCAGGCATTTTTATATAAGCCATTTGGTATCCAAATGCCTTATATAAAATCATCGGACTGCCTGGGGTCCGAACCCGCGACGTTTGGTATACGAGGTTAGCACGCTAACCTCTACGCCAAGCCCCGAGGGCGAATTTCAAATTGTAAAATTTATAAGTATGGGAAAATATTTATATTTTGTTACCATGGTAACCATTTCTCCTATCTTTTCTATGGAGAACAAGAGTAAATTGGTCTTCAGAAGATTTCAATGACAAAATGAGAATATACATTTTATAGAGAATCTAAAAAAATAATTGATTTTTGAATTTTAAAAAAAATTTAGGAGCAAATTTAGAGGAAAAAAAAAAGTGCATCAGTAAAATGCTGTGGTCGATTTTGTTCAAAAGCTTCAGGTCACGTGCCTGGGGGGTGCCTAACTTAAATATAAAATTTTAACTTCCTAGCTCTTTTCATTCTTGAGATATTTTGTTCACAGACACACATACAGAAAGACAGACCATGTGGCGAAAACCACTTTTTTGGATTCAGAGCACCTCAAAACGTGTATATCTCGACATCGAATTTTTGACATAAATCCAATACTTTCTCTCTATATATATTAACATAAATTTATAGAGATAAGAGAAAGTAAAAATAATGTGGGGTGGTTATCATAATAACGTGGCTTCCTATATTTTCAATGAAATTCTTAATACTTCAAATTTAAGACCTCAGTAGAAAAATACAAATAAATACAAAAACATATAAACACAATAGTAAAGTGGGCCCCAATAATTTTGGGGCTGAAATGAGTCAAAGATCATTAAAATAATAAAGATTATTTCAACAAGAAATATTTTATAAACGTGTTAATTAAAAAAGCAGAACCAGCTTACATGTTAGATACATTTTAATTAAATTTAAGACCCCACCTTATTTCCTAACAAAAGTTAAATATTATACTATTGAAATTATTTTACATTTAATTTCAATTTTCACTACTAATAAACAATACCAAATAGAAAGGTGTTAATTAGAAAATCACAATGAACTTATTTACGTTCTTTCATGTTTATTAAGTAAAGGTGATTGCACTCATTCCTTGGAATACAGTACGTGTTTTGATTATTAATATAGTTGTAAGGTTCGATTCTCAACCGAAGTTTTTGAAGGCAAAATGGCATACTGGCATGAGGTTAATTAAATGTTTAATCTCCGAGATATTTTTTTTTTGTCTTTTCGGCATCTTAGACCATATACACGATACTATTATGTTAAATGTGATTGGTTCAGGCACATTTATTTACACCATTTGGTATCCAAATGATTTAAATAAATATTAATTAGATTGCCTAGGATCCGAACCTACACCTCTTGGCTCTTTGGGATTTTTAAAATTCAATATTGACATTTGTCACTATCTCTAACCTCTGGGGCGAACGGGGTGGGGGGACATAGATAACAATATAATTTTCAATTTGTAATAAATTCTAAAATCACTCTATTCTATATCTTCTAAATTCTGTTTCTTATTCTATAAAATGGAAAATTCCCAATTCGTCAGAAAATTTACTAGCTTAATAGATTTATATTTCCACCATTTCCGAAAGAAACGAAAAATTTATGTTGGTTTAAATCGAATAACCCGCTTTTTATAAGCTAAATGAACTGAGTGAGTCAAATGGCCTATTAAAAAAATAAAGAGGAAATAAAAATTAAATAAGGTTTGTTTTATGGTCCGTTGGTTTATTGCGTTTGCATATTTTAAGACAAAGATACTATAAATAATGATTTAAATTAAAAAAAAAAAAAAAAAAAAAATTAGATTAGTCAGATATGAGGAACCTCCGACCTTATAAGATAGGTCAGTGGGCCCTTTTCTTTCTACAATATTTTTTTTTTTTTTTATATATTTTTTTATTTTTATTCATTAGTATAAAAAAATCAGTTGAGAATGATCGCACAGCACACAACCCGCTGTAATTGAAAGTTGTTCGTAAGTGCTTGTTACGCCAGATTTTTTGTGTCAATACATATCGTTGATCCAGTTCAAGACCGGTCTAACTCAAAAAATGCAATTTTGAGTTTTTTGCACAAATTATATTCAAATTGCCTCTATTTTTGTGCAATTCCATGTCTTAAAAAACTTATTGGATTGAGCGCTGATAAGTGAGTCATCTTGTATTTGTGGAGTGGGGGCAGAAATTTTAATCGACTCTCCTGAAAAAAAGCTTTTTTGAGTTTGACCTGTCTTGAACTGGACCGACAATATTTAGTTGACACTATGGTATATTAAAATTTAAGATGTAAGAGAGGTGAGTGTCTACGACTGTGCTCTGCCCTAGGATGACTTTAATTAAGAAAAGGAAATAAAAAAAATAAATATGTTTTTGTAATAGTAATTCTCTAATTTTCCTTAAATGTGTTAAGTAAAAACATTAATTTAGCTTTAATTAATTAGTATTTTGAATGATAAACCAAATTTTCACTTCACTTTGCTGTTTGTAATATATTCATAATGGATAATGATGAGTAGAGACAAGCCACTTATTTCTTAATTAAGGGCTAGTTGTTTGGGACCAATAAAATTTATTTAATAATATGGACGATAAAGGTTATTGACAAGTAAATAAACCTTCCTCGTTATCATTTGTCTAAATGCTATTTAATAAAGGGGAAAAAATGGTAATTTTTTTTTCTAAGCATATTATCTTTATAGTTAGGTCAATAGTCATGTCAATATTTAGTCGAGTTCAAGTTCTTGCAATTTTGATAGAAAATTTTTTTAGACATTTCAAGTCAAAAAACAAAAACAAGTACATCAGTAAAGTACTAGTACTGAAGTCTTTCAAAAACGAAACCTACCGTACTTTGTTTTATTTACGGGAAATAGTATATATTTAAAATTTGAAAGAAATCTTCAAAGGGAATATTGGAGAAAATTGGAAAAAAAACTATAAAAATACATCAAGAAAAGTAATAGTACTCGTGGTCTCCTAACGACGAGATCAATCGTAGTTTGTTTTGTATACCCTCAAATAGTAAATATTTAAAATTTGAAAGAAATCTTCAAAGGGAATAGGATTTTGTTTTCTATACCAGACATAGGAAATATTTAAGATGATGGAGAAAATGGCTGATTTGATAAGCCAAGAGAAGGGGAAAAATAAAATCAGTTAAAAACAAGATCAATTTTTATCAGATTTTTCTTTGAGCATCGACGTTTCAGACGCCAGTCGAGTCCTTCTCACAGGACAATTTCTAACGAAAATTGAAATCGTGCATGAAATAATAAAATTTCAATAGATGACAAACTGAAAGCATTCTTCGGCAGCATTGCTTAAAGCCCCCTTGCCAAATAATCTATAT
>JAKCPI010013380.1:0-10064 GCA_023213315.1 Euborellia annulipes | reverse complement strand
TATTTATTACCAAAATGTGAACGGTTTAAGAACTAAAATCAGCGAATTGCGTTCCCGAGTCCCCTGTCTGGACAATGACATTTATATTCTTACAGAAAACAAACTTAAATGATGATATTTTGGACGAGGAGCTGGGCTTCATGCATTACTCAATATTTAGACTCGACAGGAGCTCGGCTACTAGCATCAAAAAATCAGGGGGTGGGGTCCTCATTGCTACCAAATCAAATTACCCGGCTGTCAGAATAAGGATTTCGGAGAATTCGGTAGAACAGTTGTATGTCCGTGTGAGGTTTGGTCATATAGAATGTATTCTCGGCTGCGTATACATTCCCCCTAATTCTCATTATGACTTATATAGGGAGCATTGCGATACCTTAGAGGAACTGCAGATGAGATTTCCGAATTTTAAGCTATTTATCGCTGGAGACTATAATCTCCCAACCATTCAAGACGTTATCAGGTGTGAGGAAGGTGCTATTATGGGACATCCCCCATTGTGAAATTGATCTTAAACACGATATCTTTTATTGGTCTTAGTCAGATTAACGAGACACTCAATCACAACGGCAGAACATTAGATCTTATCCTGACAAGCCTCGCCGATACCAGTGTGTGTGCCTCGAATGATTGTCTTCTGAGACCAGACCCGCACCATCCTCCATTGGAATGCTCAATTAAACTCTCATCAAATAGTGCAGATTCCAGGGCTGGTTGTTGGCATTACAATTTTGAAAAGAGTGACTATATCTCTATGTCAGAATACTTCTTCTCTATAAATTGGTGCTTGCTGGAATCTCTGCCTCTGGATGATGCGGTGCACAATTTCTATCAGATACTGTACCAGGCTGTCGAGTGTTTTGTCCCTATTAGAGCTGCAAGCACACCCCAGAGGTTTCCGCGATGGTTTACGCCTGAGCTCCGGGCTCTTGTTGATGCAAAGAAAGAAGCCCACGCCTTATATAAATCCACGCGAAGTCATGAAGATTACCGTTCCTTCTCTACATTGAGATCAAGATGTAAATACCTGTCCAGAGTCATTCATCGGAGCCACATTGACAATGTTCAAAGTAATATTACGCGGGACCCCAGATCGTTTTGGAGCTATATAAACTCATTACGCTCTCATAATTCTTTACCTAACGAAATGCATTATAACGGTGAAACCAGTTGCAACGCGAGTGAAATAGCCCAGTTTTTCGCTGATTATTATTCATCCGTTTATGATGCACGGGCTCCCACAGGCGGAGAGAGCGGAAATATCAAATGCGATCTTTCGGCGAATTTGACTAAATTGAGAATCTCTAGCGAGGACCTGATCAAAAAACTTTGTTCTCTCGATTGCAGTAAGGGTTGTGGACCGGATGACGTACCTCCAGGCCTGATTAGAGCATGCTCGGATTCGCTTTGTTTACCCTTGCTTATCCTGTTTAATAAATCTCTGGCTCTTGGCATATTCCCGGAGTTTTGGAAAATGGGACACATTGTTCCTATTTTCAAAAGACAGGGTGAAAGATCTGACGTCACAAAATATAGACCCATCACCATCTTGTCCGTTATACCTAAAATCTTTGAAAGCTTAATTTTGGACTCTATCGCCCCTGCATTTAAGCACATAATCATCCCAGAGCAGCATGGCTTCGTGCCAGGAAGATCTACCACAACGAATCTACTGTTATACCAAGATTATATTAACAACTCTATGGTCCAGGGCTTGCAGGTAGATTCAATATACTGCGATTTGTCTAAGGCATTTGACAAAGTCTACCACTGCCGATTACTAGATAAACTGGACAGGCTGGGTTTCGGTGGGAGTCTACTTTCCTGGATAACCAGTTACCTGGCCAACCGGAGACTTAAAGTGAAGATAAACGACGTCTTCTCAGCTGAATTTGTGCCTTATTCTGGAGTGCCACAGGGATCCCACCTTGGACCATTGCTCTTTGTATTATTCATGAACGATTTGCAGAGTTACTTACCTGGAGTGGAGTTTTTGCTATTCGCTGATGATATTAAAATATTCAAATCTGTTAAGGGCATCGAAGACTGCAGAGTACTTCAAAATGGCTTGAATGATTTTGGCTCCTGGTTGAAAGATAATTACTTGCAGCCAAACCATGAGAAGTGCAATATCATGAGATTCCATAGAAAGACCTGCCCTTTAATTTTTAATTACAAGATCGGCGACACTCCACTCAATTCAGTTCACTTAATCAGAGACCTTGGAGTTTATTTTGATACCCAACTAACTTTCAGCTATCACATTGAGAACAATATTAAAGAGGCCACAAGACTTCTGGGTTTCGTGTGCCGTAACTCGAAATCATTCAACAGCATATCAGCACTAAAGTCTCTCTATTGTGGTCTTGTGAGACAGAAGTTGGAGTACAATTCAGTAATATGGTCCCCCTACTACAAAAGTCACTCAGCAGATCTCCAGGCAGTGGAAAACAGATTCCTGAGGTATCTGAGGCATAGGGTTGGAAATCGCGCGGTGGGTTGGTCGTACGAGCAGTTGCTTGCTTTTCTCGATATGAGATCACTAGGAGACAGACGCATTATATGTGATCTCGTAACACTATATAAAATCATCTCGTATTACGACTGCTCCGGGCTGCTTGGGATGATCAACATCCGAGTCCCTAGCCACAACATCAGAAGTGGCGGCTCTTTCCACGAAGAGATGTGTCCAAACAATTATTCATTTAATTCTCCAATAGCAAGGCTGTTAAGGCTTGGGAACATATATTCTGGCCAGCTGGATTTTTTCAACACCGGGGTTGAAATAATCAAGCGTATTTCTTTATGAGGCCTCAGGAGTGGATACATGGTCATGAACATTATTTTCTCTCTTTATTTCGCTAATGTATATTTTAATAATAATGTGTATTTTTATTGCTTGTTATTTGTTATTTCTTCTTTTTATTTTATATAACAATAATTCTGTATCTTAATGTATTTATAATTGGGCATGGCCCGTTAATAAATTTAAATCTAAATCTAAATCTCTATATAGGCCTATATTTCATATACCGGGTAAGAGAAAGTAAAAAGGTTTTGTATATAAATATAAAGTGGTTGAATTTTATTTAGAAATTTATAAAAAATTACCGTTTCGAAATTTTTATTTCATAAAAGCAATACATGCTAATATTCTGAAGAAGCAGAAATGAAAACTCCGAAACTGATAATTTTGATCAGATAGTAAATAAATTTCAAATTAGTTTTAAATAAAATGTTCCCAGATTTTTAAGCAAACTGCTCTTATTAAAAGTTGGCAACAGAAGTTCTTGAAAGGTAGGAGATCCTGGGTTCAAACTAAGACCCCCAAATACTACCTTTTAACTAACAAAAATTGCTTCCCCTCTATAATCTAATCAATTATTTTCCGGTCAAAAGTAAATTTTATATTATATTTATTTAAAATTACATTAAAATATGAAATGGGAGCGAAATCTACCTGTTTTGGGGTCGTATTTTAGGAGAAATCGGCTTTTCTTGGGGAGCTCGACGCACTTGCTGCTGCACTCTTCAATGGCACTCTCACTACTAAATTTATAAGGCGCACAAGAGAGAAAATGACATGGATCCACCCTCTCACTTCTGTGACAGAGTCACTACTAAATGATCCTACAGCCCCAAGACTGCCTCTAAGCCCTTACGACATGCATGAACTTGCAAAAAATACTGATAAGTATAATACAATCGAAAACGAAAAAAAGGTATTAATTAGGAATTACTATAACAATAATTGATCCTATAGCCCATTTTAAGGGGCTATAGGACCATTTTGTGGATTATTGTATGAAATGCATATTAGTGAGTTTTACAAATAAATCAAGGGAACTCCTATAAAAATTCTAATATACTATTGGTCCTAATATGAAATAGGAAAATTGCTATAACACATTCTGAAAGACACAATAAAGAATAAAAATCTGGTGTGACTGGTGGCACAGCACACAACTTTCTCTTAACTTCGGTAATCGAAAGTTGTGTTCTGTGCTTGCCATACTAGATTTTTTGTGTCGACATATATTTAGTTCCCGACAGTGCGGTACATTTGAATTCAGGCGTAAATTTTTTTTTTTTTTTTTTAAACATTCACACTCACATTCACAGTCTTTTCGGTAACTTAGGCCATATAAGACTTTTACGATAACCGTTATTTATGAATATATCTATTATTGGGGTCCAGATTTTTTAGCCATTTGGTATCCAAATGGCTTAAATAAAATCATCGGACTGCCGGGGGTCCGAACCCGCGACGTTCGGTATAGAAGGTAGACACGCTACCAACTACTCCAAGCCCCGTGGGCAGGCTTAAAATTAATAAGTATGGGAAAATATTTATATTTTGATAACATGGCAACCATTTCTCCTATTTTTCCTACGAAATATAAGAAGTAAAGTGGTCTTTAGAAGATTTCAATGGCAAAATGAGAATATACATTTTAAAGAGCATCTAAAAAATAATTGATTTTTGAATTTTAATCAAAATCGTTGGAGTGAATTTTGAAAAAATCGAAAAAAACTGAAAAAGTACATCAGTAAAGAACTAGTAGTTTTTGACCGATTTTGTACAAAAGCTTCGTGTCACGTCCCATGGGGGTGCTTAACTATTTTCAACCCCTAGGGGGTGCTTAACTTAAATATAAATTTTCAACCTCCTAGCTCACACAAGTCAAAATAAATCATTAAACAAATATACAGTATTTACATACCGTATATATTTATATAACTTTTTGATTATATAGGGATATTTGTATATAGACTATATTTGTTAATGAATTTATGTTTGCAATTATGATGATGGTCTTCTTTAAAAGACCGAAACTGATAGTAATGTAGGCTACACATCAGTCATCATTAATAAAATCGTGAAAATCAAAAATATTTACTGTATTATTTTTTATTAATAAATGCTTGAATTTGCTAAATAAGGAGTAAATTTCCGCAAATTATTTAATATTAAATAGAGTATTTAAAATACAAATTTAAAAAACCCTCCCATGATTTTTATTCTTTAATATTGTAGAGAGATTTTAAATAACGGTCCCATAAAAGCGTCTACAGTATAATAAAAATAGCTGTTGATGTTGATAGGCGCTTGTAACGTCCACATTTTGCCTCCTCCATTCCACTCTCTTTAACAAAATTCACCTATGTTTCTGATGTAGATGATATATGACATCTTAAATGTACTTTTTATGTTTTTTTTTTTCTAGTGAGAGTATTATGTCACCGTTAGGGACTTAATTATAGCTGATAACGAAGTTGTTGGGACACGTGGACCTTTTTTTGAAATACACGCCTGTTGGTTTTATTAATAGATAAATAGGAAAAAAAAAGGGGAAAGGGCCAATGAATGATGCGGTTCGACGCCGAAATTAAAACTTTTTAAATAGAAAATACTTTTTTAATTAACCTCTCAGGGAAACTGATACGACCAATAATTAAAAAATACTTTCTCTCTCTATATATTAACATATATATAGAGGTAAGAGAAAGTAAAAATTATTAAAGGGATTTATTAAAAATATACAATTGAAATGAGCTTATTAAAAAAATAATAGATTTTTTTTTAATTCCTCCCTTTGAGGCTACTGAGGCTATTAGAGGTTTTGATTTTGTACTGTGTTTTAAATATTTTTTATCGCTTGGGGGAGGTTTTACACGCTTGTTTTTCGAGACCACCCATCCAAAATTAAGCCGCACTTTGGCTTTGCTTAACAACACCTATCTTGGTGCCGTTGCTCTTCTATATAGCCACCAGGCTCGATACAAGCTTATATTCTTAGAAAAAAAAATTATTTCCATTCATCTTCTGATTAGACAGCATCCGAAGTAAAAAGTGTGCAGCTAAAATTAAAAAAAATCTATTATTTTTTATTCGCCGACGTTTCATCATGGGCCCCGATGAAGGTCGTGATTAGCGTCCGAAACGTCGGCCAATTAAAAAAATAAATATTATATTAAGTATTTGATCAAAAAATCTTGAAATTTATAAATTTTACATCTTGAATTCTTATATATGCGGAAACTAAATATATTTCGGCACAAAAAATATCTGGTGTGACAAGCACAGTTTACAACTTTCTTTTATCAAAGGTAGGAGATGTGTGTTGGGCGACCATCACACCAGTATTTTAAATTTTATATTGTTCTAAATAAAATATATCTGCGGATATATAATTATTTTAATTAAATATCTTTAGGGCAAATTTGAGATGGCGCCACTGAGCCTATGGTCGAGAGTTTAAATCTAATTCTTGCAAATTTTATTTTATGGTCTAGATTAAGTTTATTAAGTATGGGTGGCGGATGGCAGCAAGGAAAGACAAAAACAGATAAAAATAATAAACTCAATTTCTATCACATTTTTCTTTTATTGTCGACGTTTCGGACGCCAGTCGCGTCCTTCCTCAGAACAATCGATCGCCAAACAAATATTGATGGACGTATTTTAAACGAAAATTGAAATCATGTATGGAATAATACAATTTTAATAGTTGAAAAACTAAACTAAATGGCATTGCTTTAAGGTGCTCGTCTGGAAGTGCTGATTTTGGAAGTTTCCAGCGGAGACAATTTCGAAGCTATCGACCTCAAATTTTTTTTTAATTAAAGCTATTTAAAATATCTACAACTTATAGAAGCCCTTTTTTTGATTTTCGGGAAAAATAATTTTTTTTTTTAGATTAATCGCATTAAATAAAAGATATTTAAAAAAAATTCGCTCTGTATCTTATTGATAATTAAATTATTAATCATTGTGTTAAAAAATAATTTATTTTTTGCCTTTAATTAATTAGCTGGAACGTTTCAAATGAAATGTACTAAAACACTTGTTTCCCTATGGGCAGAACTAACGCCATCTCTTGCCGCCTAGAGTAACCAGCTTCTCATTCGGCGTTTAACGGTTTTTCGACACGCGCACCTTAAACCTTTTGCAGTCAACATTCAGTTTTTCAAATGTTGAAATTATATTATTCAATTTTCGTTTAAAATAAGTCCATCGATTGTCCTGAGAAAGGACGCGCCTCGCGTCCGAAACGTCGACAATCAAGTATAAAAATCTGAAATTGATTTTGTTTTTCTTGGCTGCCATCTGTTATTCATATTACGTTAACCAGTCATATTCTTCATCATCTTTATTATTAAGGTTTCAATCTTAAATAGATCATTTTTAAGATGCTCCTAAAAATCTTGTATGTATTTTAATTAAACTAAAGAGAAATTCTTATTCGTTTTAATTGTATTTTAAAGAAATTTTTTTTTTATTTCTCACAAGATTTTTTTTTCTTCTTCAATAAAGAGATACAACAACAATAGAGCAGACGATAACAACAACAACAAAAAGCGATTTTGATGACTAATAAATTTAATTAGTTCTTTAGTTATAAGTTAATTATAAAAATGACTTTGTTAAAAATAGGAATGATTCACGAGAGTACAAAGGCGACGACTCCTACAAACAACTCCTTAAGATGCCTGCGTCTTATTAATATTACATTTTAATTCATAGTAGGGAAAATTGTGTGGGTCGAATGACGACGACGACTTATTCATTAAGTTATTTTATTGAGAGAGAAAAAGTTTCCAATTAATTAAAAATGAATTTTTATGAGATGAACTTCGCCATATAAGGACTAACGAGGATCTTAGCCAAACCTGACAATAAATATATTTTTTTATTATTTGAAATTCCCCGTTTATTTATCCGAGGTGCTTTCGGGCACGAAGACACACACCTCAAACCCAACCTAACTCTGGCCGTAGCCATCTACTGGCACCCCGTGAAGTTACATTATTTCCTATCTCTAATTCCTCTTCCTGCTTTTTTTAGCTAGTGAACTAACTCTTATTTCTGGTCCCAGCCGGTTCCTTTTATCTACGGAGGATGTATTTGAGTGATGGACTCCCTCAGCATCACTGAGAGGAAACCTTCTTTACGTCTTTTCCACAGGACGGGATGTAACGGCAACTAATAAATATTATTGTAATGTAATCCTAGGGAAGGGGACGACCCCTTGCCCTGAAGGTCTGCATTTACAAATGGACCGAAACGTCGTGGGATTTTATTTTATTAGTGAATTCGGTACTTTCGTGTGGCTTGCTAGCTCATATGCTAATTTCCATCTGGGCCACTGGTCTAGGCCATCTTCAGAGCCAGAGGCGAGAATAAATGAAAATTACTCACATTCGCATGAACGGTCATTGGACAAGGAAAGAATGTTATGTAAAATTGTAATTTTCATTTATTCTCGCCTCCGGCTCTGAAGATGGCCTAGACCAGTGGCCGAAACGTCAGCCTGGAACGGCAACAATAAAAGAAATAACTCAGGATTCGCAGGGACTTTGCAGCCAGGAGATTAAATAAAAAATCTTTTATTTAATTTTTATTTGCCGACGTTTCGGTCGCCAATCACGACCTTCATCAGGGCAAATATTGTTAATTATACACGATCTTATAATTAACCATATTTGCCCTGATGAAGGTCGTGATTGGCGACCGAAACGTCGGCAAATAAAAATTAAATAAAAGATTTTTTTATTTAATCTCCTGGCTGCAAAGTCCCTGCGAATCCTGAGTAAATCTCCACAGCCAAAAAAACATCAATTTATCGTAAAAGAAATAATTTTGGCTGTATATGTCTTGGATTTTTTTTTTTTTTTTTTACTCTTTAATTAATTTTTAGGAAATATTTTCATATTGATTATAATTCAGAGATTTCCAGCGCTATAACGAACGCCTTTCCGAAAAAAAATTTAATTTTTTAAATGTGTTAAAAAATTTATCAGTCTGAATGATAACAAAAAAGTGGCAAGTTTAGAGTTGCCCAAAAAGCCGGGAGAGGAAAGATGCGCTTTTAAAAATTAGAGAAAATAGTAAAAAAAAAAAAAAAAACACAAAATTTCAAATAAACAGAAAAAATACACAAAAGAATTACGATATAGGCTACATGTTTCAAGGAGTACAAAATTAAATCCCATAATCCGGCTTCAATTGCTAATTTTCCAAAAAACAAAAATGAAAAATGAAGATTGGGAAGGCCTGGTGTAGATAGTTAAATGATAAATGATAACGCTACGCTTGTATTGGAGGTATTTTTCAGGACAAATTTATTTTACTATATAGTCAACGTTTCGGGAGTCTAAACGTCTCCCATCAACAGGACTAATGTGGTTATTAATAAATTCCAAAAAAAAAAATTTAATTGAAAAATTTTAAATTTAAATTTTTGCTTTTTTACTTTTTATTTAAAAATTGTTCAAGAACGAAAAGAGCTAGGAGGTTGAAATTTTATATTTAAGTTAGGCACCCCCCTGGGACGTGACACGAAGCTTTTGAACAAAATCGACCAAAGAGTACTAGTACTTTATTGATTTTTTTTCGATTTTCTCTAAATTCGCTCCAAAGATTTTGATTAAAATTCATAAATCAATTATTTTTTAGATGCTCTTTCAAAGGTATATTCTCATTTTGTCATTGAAATCTCCTGAATACCACTTTACTCTTGTACTCAATAGAAAACATAGGAGAAATGGTTGTCATGGTAACAAAATATAAATATTTTCCAATACTTATAAATTTTACAACTTGAAAATCGAATATACCGTACTGTCGGAAACTAAATACATGCCGACACGAAAAATCTGGTGAGACAAGCACAGAACACAACTTTCGATTACCGAAGGTAAGAGAAAGTTGTGTGCTGTGTGCCAGTATCACCAGATTTTTTATTTATATATATATTTATAATTAAGTAATTTATTAAAAATTGTAGTCGACAACCTAAATGAACCGAAGAGAAAGTTACTAAACTGTTCGTTATAATATTTCTCGATTTTTTTTTTTTTAATTTAAATGAATGTTTGTCCAATGTCGTTTGCGATCTATTATCTAAAAATTTAAAAGATTATTAATATTTTTTCTTTTTTATTTTTTTTTTAAACACACTCTTTTCTCATTCACACTCACACACATATTCCTCAGTCTTTTCGGCAACTCAGGCCATATTGCTATGGTAACGAAATATAAATATTTTCACATATAAAGT
>JAKCPI010013379.1:0-39977 GCA_023213315.1 Euborellia annulipes | reverse complement strand
CGCAACATGACCGCCTTCTGCGGCCCTGTAGATTTTTTTTTTAAATTTTTTTTTTATTAATTCATTGCCTAGGCTAGTCCTCATTATTTCATTTGGTCATATTTGCGATATTTCTGATTTTTATTTTTATTGTAAATTTTATTTCAAATATTTTTCACATAAAATCAATTGTAAAATTAAAAAAAAAAAAATATATTAAAATAAAATCTTTAATCCTTATCCGAGGGGAATGTGCCGAGGAGCCGGCTAAATAGTGTGTTGGCTCGGATTTTATTTAATTTTATAAGATTTTGTATATAATAAGGACAAGGCCTGAGTTGAGTGCCCGGTGAGCAAGTCCCCTTTTTTCCCGGAACGTTGCTCCGAGGTGGAGTGGGCTCGCTGCGGTGGCCGGCGTTCATCACTCGTTGTCTGGACTCTGAAGAGTCAACTACACTTCTTAACTCGACTCAGGAGAGTCAACATCACACTCGTCGTCTCGACTCGGGAGAGTCAAGACCACACACTTCTTATCTCGACTCAGGAGAGTCAACATCACACTCGTCGTTTCGACTCGGGAGAGTCAAGACCACACACTTACTATCTGGACTCTGAAGAGTCAACTACACTTGCCATCTGGACTCGGAAGAGTCAACATCATCTCATCATCGGGACTCAGAGGAGACAACACCGACACTCCTCTCCGTCTCCGTACCGAAACGTTGGAGAAGCCAGCAGCAACGCTCGCCTCTGCCCGTTCCTCGTAACGTCATTGCCGTGTCGTGACGAGGCGATACGAACCACGAGCTGAGATTTGGACATCTTAATCCAACTCCGCCCCGCCACTTCGAGTCCTGAGTGACACCGAAACGTCCGCAGAGTCCAGCTGACACCGAAGCGTCGCAGCTGACTAGCAGGCCTTCGACCGCACCAGGCAGTTCACCGAAACTTCATCGGCACCCGCCGTTCCCAGGGACCGCTCAGATAAGGCCTCACTCTCCTTGGCTCCCTTATCAACACCCCTTATTAATAAACTTTTAAATATTATAAAAAAAATCATATTTTATTTACCCCCTTATCCTAAACAATTTAGAATTTAAGAAATTGTTAAATTCATTTTATTTTCAAAAAAAAACTTTAAAATTAAATAAACAAAAAAGAATTTCAAAAAAAAAAGGAAAAAAAATAGAATTCCAAAAACTTGAAAGAAACAAAATATAAAATAGATTGAAAAGATTTATATCTAAAAAAAAAAAAAATAATAATATAAAAATAAATAAATTTTAATTTAAAATAAAAAATAAATGTGTCCTAACTTGAAATTGTGAGGTTTCGCTTAGGCAATGGCAGTCCAAACAGCAGAAGCAGAGCTCACCCTGAGTCAACACACCCCCCGGTCCGTCGGACCCTACACGTCGGATACGCTTTGATACTTTTAGTCATTGAGTCAAAATGAAGCCAAGGGTATGTTGTGAACCACTCATTCTGAAAATTATGATTACGTCCAGATTGGGTCCATGGAGGAATATCCAAAGGTTGATACGGTTCGTTTAAAGAGCATATCTTTTCGTGTGTGTTTTTAGTAAAAGCAAAAGAAACACTCTTTACAGGAGCAGATGGATCATCGGCGATGTTTTCTGTTAAATAAATGAATAAATTATTTAATTGAATTTCCGATCTCTGAGCAAGGCAACAAAACAATAAACAAGCATAATGACTCATTTTTTGAAATTATTATATTAATACCTATGGTGTTTGTGGAAGAAATGTTACTGCTGGTACTAGGGCGATGCTCATGGTGCAAAGGACTACCCGTGCTAATGCTTCCTTTTTCTAAAGAGCCTACGAAAGAACCAGATATAATAAGAAATTTTCATTTTTTTATTAAATTTTTAGCGTACGTATATTTTTGGCGAAGAAAAATAAGTTTTTAAGAGTAGGCCTACGGCCATTCTTACCTGTTTCTTTTTTAAAATAATCATCAATAAATCGACGTTTCATTTTTTTCTTCTTATAACTGTTAATCAACTACACTAAATAGTCTGTAGTCCTTTATATTTAACTTTTACAAATATATAGTTTAACAATATGCAAATTATTTAATCAAAATTTTTTTTAGGCTATATAGTAGATTTGTTATATACTATTTGAAGGAAATAAATATTTTTAATTTTCTTTATTTTAATTTTTTTTTTTCCAAGGCATAAAGTCTCAAGTTTTCATGTTATCTAAATTTTATTATTTTAATTCCATATAAAATGTATTTAGAATTTAGAAATACAATAGGTCTATATAAAATAAAAAAAATTTCTTACTTTTTTAATTTTTTTTTAATTTAAATAAAAAAAATTTTAAAATATATCATTTTTAAAACTAAATGAAATAAAAGAAGAAATTTTGCCCCCCCCTGCCCCCCCTGTAGGATGCCAGGGGGGGCAATGTACCCGTGCCCCCCCCCAGTTCCGGCGCCTATGATGGGCACTCATTTGATTTTGACAACTTCGTTATTCTCGGACAAGAGCAAAACTTATCAAAAAGATTATTTTTGGAAAGTCTATATATAAACATTTACGATAATGAAAGCATAAATTATAGAGTAGACAGAGAGAGATCTCAAGTGGTATTTGGAAATTTAGTTCAAAAATCAAAAATGAATTGTTATAATAGTAAAATCTTTAATTGAAGAATCCTGATTTATTTAAATATGGTACTCATTATAGTTTAAGTTTTTATGCATAGATGTCAGCACCTCTGTAATAAATTTAATATAATCCGAATGACAGTTATTTTTAGAAAGAACAAAGAAATATAAAAAATGATTAATTATAGAATTTGATAATATTGAAAAGTTTTAAATGTATCACAATTGTTTAATAAATGATATGTATTATTTCTAATTTGACAAGAGGCACACAAGTTGTTTGAGAGTAAGGAAAAAATTTAATATCTTTTAAAAAAAATTTTTATTTAACTTATAACCTAAAAAAACTTTTTCTAAGAAATGAATATAATTTTAATTTTTTGTTCAATAGATTTTAGAACATATATATATAAAAAAGATCCATTATTATATATTAAATATAACTAATAAATGTATATAATAAACAAAACAATAAGAGGCAGATTGAATTTGGACTTCATTCACACACATAAGATATATATTTTGGAAGATTTCCACCACAGGTAAAATAAAATAATGACTTGTCTTGCCTTGAAATAGAAATTTATACATGATTTAATTATTTTATTACTATAACTTACATCAATAAATAATAAATGATAACACAGTATTCCTTAAGAAATATAAAAAAATGTATTACATAAAAGTTAGATTGTAAAGATCAAATAAGGAATTTTATAAATTAACGTTGTAACATATAAAAAATTGTAATTTCAGGTCTTGAAAATGGAATTAAAAAATTTTGAAAGTGAAATTTGCAAAGCACTTGACCTGTTGGAAGAGAAATAAATACAAAATTAAAATTAATCTTGATTTTAATTAAATTTAAATAACTTACCTCCATCCTAAGTTGACGAGTAAGCTGCTGCTGCCAAGGAGAATTGTTCAAATATTTTATACATGCCACAATAAAATCCATATGTACTTTTTAACAATCTTTGGCCCCGATTGGTGTCCGAAACGTCGACCGAAAGAAACTAAAATAGTTTTTTATTCTCCTGGCTGCAAATCCATTTTCAGAGATTAAAAATATTATTAGGCCTATATACTTGCTACTAGGGATGAAACGATACCACTGAGGTATCGATACTTCTACTCGATACTGGTATCGGTCACAAAGTATCGAGTACCTACTCGGTATCGATTGAAAAGTATCGATACTTACTCGTATCGGTCAATTTTTTCGTACAATTTAAGATAAGCAAAAACAGCAGTAAGTACTTAGTGCCTATATTCTGAAGATTCGCAGGGACTTTCCAGCCAGGAGATTAAATAAAAATCTTTTATTTAATTTCTATTTGCCGGCGTTTCGGTGGCCAATCACCACCTTCATCATCGGAGACCGAGTATGATAGTATTTTTGTACAAACCAAAGTAAAAAGAAATTGTATATTTAATTGCAATGAATATTAAAATACCTAAGATCGTGTATAATTGACAAATATTCGCCCTGATGAAGGTCGTGATTGGCGACTGAAACGTCGGCAAATGGAAATTATATAAAATATTTTTTTTATTTAATCTCTTGGCTGCAAAGTCTCTGCGAATCTTGATTAAATCTCCACAGCCATAAAACAACAAGTTCTTGAAATAATAAAAATTAAAGTACAGTGGGGCGAACCATTCCACTTATTTCTATTGTAAATAAGAACAAATGTACGTAAATGTTCTTCCGACCTAACTAATCAGCGCGTACGTGGACCGAGTACCGATACGAGTATTTTTGACCGATACTTACTTGGTACTCGATTCAAAAGTATCGATTCCAAAAGTACTTGGTATCGAAAGAAAAGTATCGAGTAAGTACTTGTATTTACTCGTATCGTTTCATCCCTACTTGCTACTCGGAGGTCTGCGATGAAGAAGGTCATGATTGGCGACCGAAACGTAGGCAAATAGAAATTAAATAAAAGATTTTTTATTTAATCTCCTGTGAATCTTGAGTGTTTTTTTTTTTTTTTTTGTTCTATTCTTCTATATACTAATTGTTTTTTCTTATATCAATAAATATAATATCAGTACTTACTGCTGTTTTTGCTTATCTATAATTGTTTGAAAAAAATTGACCGATACGAGTAGGTATCGATACTTTTCAATCGATACCAGTGGCGTATTCAGGGGGGCCGCCCCCCCAAAGCTTCTCCAAAACAAAAAAATACCTATTGTTTTCCCTAATGATTTTTTTTTTTTTTTTAATAATTATTTTATTAACTCTCATAAATTCTAAAATCTAACAAAAAAACTTAAAAATAATTGAAAAATCTCTATTTTTTTTTTTTTTTGTTCATAAAACTTTTGCCCCCCCCCAAGCAGAAATTCTCGCTACGCTATTGATCGATACCGAGTAGATAGGTACTCGATACTTTGCGACCGATACATGTATCGAGTAAAAGTACGATACCTTAGTGGTATCAAAATGTGGTAACAAAAATCTCAACTTTTCAAATGTTTATCAATTAATCACTTTTTTTTAAAATAGACGACTCATTTAATAACAACTACTGTAACATTTTCAGCTTATTTTAATTGAAAATTTATTCAATGGCAGGTGGCGTTATCAACAAGGAAATTTCAAAAAAAAAAATATTGATAAGCAACCACGACATGACAATTGCTGATAACATGTCACACCACGTTTTAATTAAAAACAAAAATAAGATTTTTGTTGTTTTGTTGTCATTTATTTTGCTGATAAAAAATTGAAAGAAGACGTAATTATATTTTAATCAACGTCTGTTAGATAGATTCTATCTATCTATCGTCTATATTCTTGGCAGCTTCTATATTTATTAAATAAACACACACAGAGAGAGAGAGAGTGGAATTGTTATCTCAATAAACAATTAACGTCCCCCTTTTTTTTTAATTCAATTAACGTCCCTCTTTTTAAAATAACTAACCGCTCAGCTCGCATTCGGCGGGCTTCGCTCCCAACTAGTTTGTGCCCGCATGCGGCGGACCCTCGCCTATTCTTAACCAAGTGTCTTTCTGTCAACTCGTTCCAGTTAATTAATATTAAAAAATACATATCTTTTTACTTTCTCTTACCTATGTATATATATTTTTCTAAATTGTAAGCCGTTTACGGTACGTCTAAATTATTGGGGTGAAATAAAGTTTATATGTATTAAAACTATCTGAATATTTTTAAGGGGTGTCGACTTAAAAAAATCTGGAAAATTCAACGTTTTAGAGTACACTTTGTATTAAAATTAATTTTTCTATATATCTCTAAAAATGTGGCTGATGGGGAAAACTGAAATGATATCTGAATTTATGAAAAATACTTCTAGGACACTGATTCCCAACCTGGGGGCGATAAATAAGTAGGGGGCGATTGGGGGGCGATGAGTATTCAAAGCGGGAAAAATTATTAGAGTTTACTAAAATTTAAAAGAACAAAAATCAAAGAGAAAAATCTCCTATTTACAGGATGGTCAGGATAGAAAAGGACAAAATATTATCATAAAATTAAAATAGTCTGAAGATAATTTCAATCTAGAAACGTCACTTTGTTTTTCATTAAATAAAGATTCACCTAAAAAAGGCCTATTTGTGTTATTTTCTTCATAAAAATAAAACTCCTAGGCTCAGGATTATTTTTCAAAATAAATTTTTGCCTTTAATTATGGTTTATTTTTGTTAGTAATTAATGATTCAATTTAACTAAACGAAATTTCAACGTTACACTATTTCTGCAGCTGTTGTATATATTCACTTTGAAAAGAAAACGTTATCTGGGGAACTTGATTCATTTTTAACTTTGAAATAAAATACTTTTTTTTTTTTGTTAAAGATTTTAAATCATGTTTTGTATGTAAATGCAGATGCAGATCACAGAATTCATGAATTTGATCAAATTTGAACCATGTAAATTTGTACAGCAGGTATATTTCTGTAAAATACATATATTGTTACTAGTGACCGGATAAAACTGCCTTGGTTGTTTAAATATAGGCCTACGGTAATAAAAATTTTTAAAATAATACAACTGCTTTATTATTTACACTTTACTTCAAATTAAAATTAGTCATACAATGAAAACGTAAAGGGGGGGGGGGGGGGGCGATAGGTATTAGTCAACCTACAGAAAGGGACGATGGGCCAAAAAAGGTTGGGAACCACTGTTCTAGGATCTCATATCTTAGAAGAAATAGAATAGAAAGCCCCTCCTGGTGCTCAGTACTTTGGGGAAAATGGCATCCCAGTATACCCCATTGATCTTCCGTGGGGCCCTTTGACCGCGGCAGTAGCCTAAGATGCCGAAAAAACTTAAAAAAAAAAAGGAAAAATACTCGATACTTTCCTTTCGATACGATACTTTTTTTCGATACCACATCCCTAGGCAGACATGATTATAATTTAAAATTTTTATCGAATATAATTCATAATCATAATCATAATATAATAATAATCTCCATGTGTGAGAATACAACCGCCGAGAAAGGCCAAGAATTAAATTATTTAATTAATATAAAATAAAAAATTTAAATTTAATATATTTCTTCAAATATAAAATAAAAATTGTGAGATTTAATTAAATTAATTTTGAATTTGATTTCTTTCTTTTTTTTTTTGCACAGTATTATAATTAATTTGTACCTTTTTACTTTCTCTTACCTCTATATATATATGTTAATATATAGAGAAAGTATTGGTTTCATGTCAAAAATTCGATGTCGAGATTTTAAGGGATATACACGTTTTGAGGTCCTCTGAATTTAAAGAAGTGATTTTCGCGACATGGTCTGTCTGTCTGTGAACAAAATATCTCAAGATCGAAAAGAGCTATGAGGTAGAAATTTTATATTCAAGTTATGCACCACCCTGAGGCGTGAAAATAAGCTTTTGATCAAAATCGGCTAAAGTGTATTAGTACTTTTTGTTTTTTTTTTTCTTTATTTATTCTCCCTCTGGCCTTGCTAGGCATAGGGCATCTCAAATTTTTACAATTTTTTTTTGTTTTAACCATTTGGTTTTACAATATTTAAACAAAAAAAAATGTAAAAAAAAAAAAAAACATTTGGTTTTACAATTATTATTACAAACATTTTACAAAAATTATTCAAAACCAAAGCAATACATATACCAAAAGAAACCAAGATAAAAACAAAAACAAAGCAATAAAAAAAAAAAAAAAAACCAAGAAGAAAATCAAAATAAAGCAAGATGAAAAGTAAACCAAGTCACCCTCTAGTGCTCATATTAGTATTCTTGCTTGCGATAATGAATGCTACTACTGCTTCTATTATTGATCTACTTGGCACCTGGATACTACTAATTTACTGATCTACTTTTTCAGTTTTTTTTTTTTTTTTTTTTTTTTTTTTTTTTTCGATTTTCTCTAACGATTTTGATTAAAATTCAAAAATCTGCAGCCGTTATCAAGTACTCTGCGCTCGCTCCGAAAATTCTTCTAATAATAATATTTCAAACCACAAAAGCTTTAAGGTGCGCGTCTCGAAAAGTCGTTAGAAAGCTTTTGACTACCGAGTTCCTCTAGACGGCAAGAGATGGCGTTAGTGTTCCCCATAGGAAAACAAGGGACAAATTGCATTTCATTCTAGACTTTCCAGCTAATTAATTAAAGGCAAAAAATTAATTATTTTTTAACACAATGATTACTAATTTAATTATCTACAACTTATAGAGCTCCTTTTTTTAAAATATCTTTTATTTAATGCGATTAATCTAAAAATTTTTTTTTTTTCGAAAATCAAAAAAGGGCTTGTATAAGTTGTAGATATTTAAATAGCTTTAATTTAAAAAAATTGAGGTCGATAGCTTCTAAATTGTGGCCGCTGGAAAGTCCCAAAATTAGCACCCCGAGACGCGCACCTTAATAAACACAAAGGTGAAAAAAATTCGCTTCAAATCTAGTCTTTATTTTTTTATGATTCGCCTTAAATATTAAATCTAACAACATATTCTTAAAGAGCACGTATAAATAAAAATTTTCATCCTAAAGTAGTCACTAATAAAAAAAATACTCTATAGGCCTACAGTATGACCGCTTTTGAAGCGAATGGGACCACTGTGCGTCGCGGCTAGTAATAATAATTTTGTTTCAAAATTCCAATGGGTCAAATTGAATACTAGCCGTCAGGTCTGCTCCGGTGGGCGGCGTAGTTGAAAAAAAATCCCCCTGTCATCTTGTAAGGCCTTTATAAGAGCGGGCACTTTGTTTAAAGCTTTTCTGTGGTGGTTGTTGTCCCCTGCTACTTTTTCTTCAATGACGCCACACACACACACACACACACACACCCAAATCGATCTACGTTGATTGTAATTGCACGCTCCAAGTAACAGAACAAAGTGCAGAGAACGCAAACCTCAAGGCTCCACTCTCTCGGCGAGACGCTCATCAGAATGGAAAACAGAATTCTCTCTCAGGATTAGAGGAAAATAAAAACTGCTGTTGCCATCAAGGTACCGAGAAAGACAACAACAATATTTGTTGTTAGATTTATATAAAAAGGGTATTTCGGACAAAATCTTAGTTATTACTTTCTCTTACCTCTATATATATGTTAATATATAGAGAGAAAAGTATTGGTTTCATGTCAAAAATTCGATGTCGAGATTTTGATGGATATACACGTTTTAAGGTCCCCTGAATCTAAAAAATCTGGTGTGACTGGCGCACAGCACACAACTTTCTCTTACCTTCGGTAATCGAAAGTTGTGTTCTGTGCTTGTCACACAGATTTTTTGTGTCGACATATATTTAGTTCCCGACAGTACGGAACATTTGGTTTCAGATGTAAAATTTATAAGTATGGAAAAATATTTATATTTTGTTACCATGGCAACCATTTCTCCTATCTTCCCTATGAAATACAAGAGTAAAGTGGTCTTCAGAAGATTTCAATCACAAAATGAGAATATACATTTTA
This sequence comes from Euborellia annulipes, assembly GCA_023213315.1. NCBI lineage: Eukaryota > Metazoa > Arthropoda > Insecta > Dermaptera > Anisolabididae > Euborellia > Euborellia annulipes. The sequence goes on along the minus strand of JAKCPI010013379.1, from coordinate 30,422 downwards.
AAGAGAATCTAAAAAATAATTGATTTTTGAATTAAAAAAAAAATCGTTGGAGCAAATTTTGAGAAAATCGAAGAAAACTGAAAAACTACATCAGTAAAGTACTAGTACTCTTTGGCCGATTTTGATTAAAAGCTTATTTTTCCGGTCCCGGGGGGTGTTTAACTTAAATATAAAATTTCAACCTCGTAGCTCAATTCCTTCATCCTTAAAATTGAACACACACAGACAGACAGACCATGTTGCGAAAACCACTTTTTTGGATTCAGGGGACCTCAAAACGTGAAGATCCATCAAAATCTCGACATCGAATTTTTGACATGAATCCAATACTTTCTCTCTATATATATATTAACATATATTTAGAGGTAAGAGAAAGTAAAAAGTGGTTTTCGCGACGTGGTCTGTCTGTGAACAAAATATCTCAAGAACGAAAAGAGCTAGGAAGTTGAAATTTTATATTTAAGTTAGGCACCCCTCTTGGACGTGACACGAAGCTTTTGATCAAAATCGACCAAAGAGTACTAATACTTTACTGATGTACTTTTTCAGTTTTTTTCGATTTTCTCTAAAATTCACTCCAACGATTTTTTTTTAAATTCAAAAATCATTTATTTTCTAGATGCTCTTTAAAATGTATATTCTCATTTTGTGATTGAAATCTTCTGAAGACCACTTTACTCCTGTACTACATAGAAAAGATAGGAGAAATGGTTGCCATGGTAACAAAATATAAATATTTTCCTACATATAAATTTTACATCTAGAAAATCGAATGTACCGTACTGTCGGAAACTAAAAACATGTCGACACAAAAAATCTGGTGAGACAAGCACAGAACACAACTCTCGATTACCTAAGGTAAGAGAAAGTTGTGTGCTGTGCGATTATTAATCACATCACCATTTTTTTGTGTTGAAAACTCTAGTTCAAGAGTTCTCTGTTTAGTTCTTTGTATAGCTGCGAATTTTGATTTCAAAATTTCAATCGTTGATCTCCTTTTACTTTTTTTTTTTTTTATTTTCCTCTTTCTCTTTGTAACACGGAACTTCCATTTCCCGAATGACTCGTTCATCTTTATGTTTGTTATTTGATAGAATATTTCTACTCATTCATGATCCCCGGATTTGCTTCTGCCAATTCATTCATCTTTTTCTTTTTTTATATAGGGCAAAGCAAAGCAGAAAAAAAATATACCGTAGAAATCGGAAATGTTTGTTAATCAAAATAGCAACATCTCATTTTATTTGAATCTGGTGGTGCCATTAAATTAAAAAAAATATTAAAGGAGTATTGAAAAAAAAAAAATATAAAATGAAATTATTATAATTGTTGAATTTATGGGAATTCAGAATTCATCGATGAATATAAGGTTGTTCGGATAGTACATCGTAAGTCATAATAGAATCTAAAATTTTTTTTAAATAAAATTAAAAATTTGAATGCCAAAATTCCTTATTATAATTTAGTCGTGACCTATCATAGTTTATAATTGGATTAAGTTAATAATTTAATTACCAAAAATAATAAATGAATGACTTTTGACTTGAGCAGTATTTCACGTAATATAGATCTGGCAACATTGCATTCATCAGCCATCTATTTTAAATCTTAAACGCCTTAAATTTTATTTTATTTAATATATTACAATGTTTAATGTAAATCAGTGTAAACACAATGGACGATTTGCGAGAAAAAAATATCATGAAATGGCAAAAAAATGTAACTGACAGCGAGAAAAGAGAATTATTTAATGCGACGTTGCCAGACTGGTCTGACTCTCGAGACTTCCTTATTTTTAAATATTAACGACTATGTGTGCGTTTCGTCGATATTCCCCATAGGCTACATGTTAAATTTCAATTTTTTAAAAATTAATTACACGATAACCCTGGGTCAGATCTGCTTCAAAATTTTATTTTAAACGTATGTGATAGTGATTAATAACATATTAAAAAATTAGCTTTTAATCTAATAAAGTGCTTTAATGTCCGAACAACCTTAACTTCTAATTTGTTTGTGTGTTTTGTGCTACTTCATTCAATAGTTTGTCTAGAAAAATATATTATGAAAATTTTTCTCTCTTTTTTATTCCCCAATGAGGGCCTGGAAATACTTCACTTATTAAAATGTCTATATCCATTAGAGCGTCGATAAGAGCAAAGAAAATGAATCGGGATCAAAGAACGATTCTCAACGCAGCTCCAATATTCCAAATTTTTTAATTTATATACAAAAAAAAAAACTCTATTGTTTAATATCAATAACACTATTTCGGCAATGCACCCTCTTCCAATTAACGCAAGCGATAATCACTCTGTCTTTTTTTCGAGGATTACCCAAAACAATGCCGACATTGTCGCTATCTAATCAATGATCGATGATGCATAAACACTATGCGCCATTCATTCAAGTCCTGGCCCGTTCAAAGCGGATTTATCAGGGGAAAATTTATCGATTATAAAATTCAATTTGAATTCTGAACGCCCTTTTAAACGCAATCATATTTTTAGTTAACGATAGAATAATCAACTAAAGTAGTGATTAGTGAGTCATATAATGATAGCTCTGCCTATCTTCTATCTTCTATCCCCTCTAGGGAGCTAATGAAAAAGACATCAAGACTAAATGATATAGGAAATGAATCTCTTTTTACTAAAACTAAGATAGAATTAACGAAATCAATTCCAATTTACAGGTGAAAAAAAAATTATGATATGACTATAAACGCTTACTTTCTATTTAAAGAAAAAAAAATTAATATAATATATGATTAATTATAGAAAAATAATTGTGAGATTTAAATTTATTTTTATTATTAATAATGCTAATTAGTTTAATGGACTCTCTGAAATTATTTGACGAATTTTTATGGGGTGTTTTTTTTTTTACCTTCTCTTACCCAATATATATAAAGAAAAAGTATTGCGATCATGTCAAAAATTCGATGGATATACACGTTTTTTGAGGTCCCCTGAATCCAAAAAATTGGTCTGTCTGTGTGGACATTTTTAACCATGAAGGAAATGAGCTACGAGAGGCGCAAGTGGGAAAACCCGCCTTGGGCGGACCGCTTGTATTTATATTGAAAATAAATAAAATCATTTTTAATAAACCATAAAGAAAGCGTGCAATACGAATTTATGCACTGCCGTGGAAAAAATTGAATAAAAAACAATATGTGCAAGTCGTGGCAGCTAATTTTTTTTTAATTATTAATGAAGAGGGATTACAAAAAGACAGGGAAAGTTGTTTGGGATGTCGTGGGACTTTTTACTTTTTGACTTTTGAATTTTTGCGATTTCTGAAATGGAAACAAAAAAATAAGACGTTATTTGAAATGCTTCTATTATTTTAACTATCAAAATTTATTGCATTTTTTTTTTACATTGTTGAAATTTACTTACTTTCAGTTTCAATTATATATAACGCTGGCCTGAGGATGCTTTGTAAGCGAAATTGATCGCCAAGAGATTAAATTTTATATTATATTAAATATCTGACGTCTTAATTAATTTTTAAATTTAATTAACCTACCTATTTCATCATGTACACGTCAGAAATAGAAGAATATATTCAACATAAAAAAATCTTTTATTTAATTTCTATTTGCCTACGTTTTGGTCGCCAATCACGACCTTCTTCATTCGGAGACCTCAGAGTAGCAAGTATATAATAATATTTTTGTATAGCCTATATCAAAGTATTAATTGCAACGAACACTTTTCAAGACAATTGCCATCATTTAATTCATTTACACCCCCTGGAGAGAGACGAATAAAATAAAAATTTCAAAGAGTATTTAAAAAATAAAAAATCTGGTGTGACTGGCGCACAGCACACAACTTTCTCTTACCTTCGGTAATCGAAAGTTGTGTTCTGTGCTTGTCACACCAGATTTTTTGTGTCGACATATATTTAGTTCCCGACAGTACGGAAAATATGAATTCAGATGTAAAATTTATAAGTGTGGGAAAATATTTATATTTTGTTACCATGGCAACCATTTCTCCTATCTTCCCTATGAAATACAAGAGTAAAGTGGTCTTCAGAAGATTTCAATCGCAAAATGAGAATATACATTTTAAAGAGCATCTAAAAAATAATTGATTTTTGAATTTATAAAAAAATCGTTGGAGCAAATTTTGAGAAAATCGAAAAAAACTGAAAAAGTACATCAGTAAAGTACTAGTACTCTTTGGCCGATTTTGATTAAAAGCTTATTTTTCCGGTCCCGGGGGGTGTTTAACTTAAATATAAAATTTCAACCTCGTAGCTCAATTCCTTCATGCTTAAAATTGAACACACACACCCACCCCCCAGACAGACCATGTCGCGAAAACCACTTTTTTGGATTCAGGGGACCTCAAAACGTGAAGATCCACAAAATCTCGACATCGAATTTTTGACGTGAATCCAATACTTTCTCTCTATATATATATTACATATATACATAGGTAAGAGAAAGTATAAGGTACAAATTAATTATAATACTGTGCAAAAAAAAAAAGAAATCAAATTTGAAATTAATTTAATTAAATCTCACAATTTTTATTCTATATTTGAAGAAATATATTAAATTTAAATTTTTTATTTTATATTAATTTAATTATTTAAATTTTCACTTTTCGTGAAGGTTGAATTCTCTCGCACATGGAGATTATTATTATATTATGAATTATGATTAGGGATACGGTATCGAAAAAAAGTATCGATACTTGTACTTGGTATCGTATCGAAAGGAAAGTATCGATACCAGAAAGTATCGGATGAAAAGTATCGATACCACCAAGTATCGAGTATTTTTTAAAGTATGAGTATTTTTCCTTTTTTTTTTTTATTTTTTCGGCATCTTAGGCTCCTGACGTAGTTCAAAGGGCCCAACGTAAGATCAATGGGGTGCGCCATTTTCCCCAAAGTAATGAGCACCAGGAGGAAGGGGCTTTCTCAACCAAAATACGGATTTCGCCAAAATAAAGTCTGTCCATTTTCACTGGTCGACAAAAATGAACTTTTTTCATTCACAAGAATAAAGATATAGATATGAGATTCTAGAAATATTTTTCATAAATTCAAATATCATTTTAGTTTTTCCCCATCCGGCACACTTTTAGAGATATATAGAAAAATAAATTTTAATAGAAAAAGTGCTTCTAAACTGGCTCTTATTTTGAAATTTCAAGATTTTTTTAAGACGGCACCCATTAAAAATATGCAGGTAGTTTTAATACATATAAAGTTTCAGTCCATTAATTTAGACGTGCCACAAATGGCTTAAAATTTAGAAAAATCGAGTTTTTTAAGTTTTTAAAAAATCTTGAAAATTCAAAATAAGAGCCGTTTTAGAGTATATTTTCTATTAAAATTTATTTTTCTCTATATCTCTAAAACTGTGCCTGATGGAAAAATTCTAACTACATATCTGAATTCATTATAAAAAAATGTACTAAATTCACTAATCAGATTTCTTGTGAAGAAAACCTTGTCGACCAGTATTTTTATTAGTTTATATATTGGCCTTTCTATGTAATATTTGCGCGCTTTTAAATTTAGTAAATACAGTTTGCAATAATACAAAAAAAAATTAAATTAGAAATTTAATGTTATTAAATGAAAGAGTTTTTATTAAAAAGTATCAAATTTTCCATTATTAATAAATAATTATTAGGAATATGATGGAATAAAGTCTATCCCACAAATATCGACCTTCTGTTATATATCAACTTACTATTTATATCAAGAGAAAAAAGAATATGCTATATTCATTGGCAGAATCGCAATTAAAAATATTTGTATAACGTTTAAAGTCTGTCTATATGGATGGCCTAAAATGGTGAAAAAACTTAAAAAACAAAATTATATATGGATGAGTACTACTCATTCGATACCGGCAATCAAGTACTCATATGAGTAAAGTATCGAAAGAAAAGTATCGGGTAAAAAAGTAGACTAGTATCTGAAACAAAAGGTACCGATACCAGGAAGATCGAGTATTTCGTGTCCCTAATGTCTAATTTATATTCGATACAAATTTTAAATTATAATCAAGCCTGCCCTCGGGGCGTGGTGTAGAGGTTAGCGTGCTAACCTCATATACCAAACGTCGCGGGTTCGGACCCCAGGCAGTCCGATGATTTTATTTAAGCCATTTGGATACCAAATGGCTTAAATAAGAATGCCTGGACCCTAAAAATAGATAAATTCTTAAATAACGGTATCGTCAGTCTTAAATGGCTTGAGTTGCCGAAAAGACTGTGTGAGTGAGTGTGAATGAGAAAAAAGTGTGAGTGTTTTTTTTTTTTTTTCTCTAAGCAAAAATGTTAACTTTTAACATCTGAAATTAGCGCTAATTCATTTTAACACCCCCTCTTGCCTCAAATTGATATTCTATAAACAAAAACTTTAAAGCCAAAGTGTTAACATTTAGTCAATAGTGTTAACGGATTCAAATTATAACCTTAAATTTTTAGTTAATAAAATTATGGCTGGTTCTTAGAGATGTTTCTCATGAAATTTATAAAGAAATCAAATCTGGTGGGACTAGTCGCACATGCTTCTGACGCCGTATCGTCATATACGTATTTAGTTTCAAACAATTCAAGATGTAATATTTATAAATATTGGCCTACAAGAGTAAAGAGTGCTTTAAACAATTTTAAGACCAAAATGAGAATATACATTTTAAAGAGCATCTAAATAAAAATAATTGATTTTTGAATTTTAAACAAAATCGTTAGAGCGAATTTCGTCACCAGCACTGTGCCTCGTAACATTATTAAAATGCAACCTATTCAGAAAACTTTTGCCCATTTTCGTCGCCATCTCTTGGACTATCAGGGGACTTTAAAATCGAATTTTTGACATGTATTCAATACTTTCTCTCTCTATATACGAGTATATAGGTAAGAAAAAATAAAAATTTATTGTTATAATCTACTTTTTTTTTTTTCTAAAATATCAATTGACCCGTATATTGGAGAATTTATTAAAACGATCGTATAAACAAAGATCACTGTGTGTGTGTGTGTGTGTGTGTGTGTGTAGAGCAAGAGAGAGAGAGAAAGAGGCATTACAGGCCAATTTATCGGGCAAGCGAGGGTTGGTTGGTTGGTTTTGGGGTTGAGTTGCACTACTGCCTAGTAGCCCTAAGGGAAGGAAAGAAAGAGAGAGGGAGGTTAAAGTCCCTCTTCTTCTTCTTCCTTCGTCTGGCCACAGGTGTTGGAGTCGACGGGTATCAATTACCGGAAGGAAGTCGACTCTCTCGTCGTCCCGTCCTTTTAACTAGTTAGTACACAGTCTTCCCATTTGCCTGCCTCTCAACTAAGGGGGGGGGGGGGGGAAGGGGGGGTATTCAATTCCCAAATGCGACATTAAATTCCTTTTGAATAAAAAAGAGATACGTGTATATCATTCTAAAATAAAAAAATAATAATATTTATAAAAAAGAGTTTAAGAAAAAAAAATCTGGTGTGACTTGTTTCCAGATTTTTTGTGAAGAGTTTCCGACAAATTTACAATTTTCTCTATAAAGTACAAGAGTAAAGTGTGCTTCAAACAATTTTTAGACCAAAATGAGAATATACATTTTAAAGAGAATCTAAAAAATAATTCATTTATGAATTTTAATCAAAATCCTTTAAACGATTTTTGAGAAAATCGAGAAAAACTAAAAAAGTACATCAGTAAAGTAGTAGTACTCTTTGTCCGATTTTGTTCAAACGTCTTGTGTCACGTCCCAGAGGGATACAGAACTTAAATATAAAATTTCATTCTTCTAGCTCTTTTCGTTCTTGAGATATTTGGCTCCTTCAGAAATCCTAAAAACGTATATTTCTGTTAATCTCGACAAAAATTTATTGATAACAACTTTTAGTCTTTTAAAATAAATTTTTAATAATTGCGACAATTAATTAGGACTAAATCAAAAAATATTTTAATTTAATTTAAATTAAAATTTAATTTTAATTTGGTTTTAAATTAAAATTAAAATTAAATTTTAATTGGGCTTAAATTAAAATTAAAATTAAATTTTAATTGGGCTTAAATTAAAATTAAAATTAAATTTTAATTGGGCTTAAATTAAAATTAAAATTAAATTTTAATTGGGCTTAAATTAAAATTAAATTTTAATTGGGTTTTTATTTTCTAATTAATGACGCTCCAAGTGCAGCTTTAAAATAACTTTCTTATTAATAAAACGTATATACATGTGTTATATATCATTTTACTCGGAAGAAAATCTACTTTCAGAATCTATATTATAATAAAGCTGAAAAGACGTTTTTTGAATAAGGTACTTCTAGACCACCTAGAGATATGGGGTTTTTGCATTCGATTCAGAATCCTCTAAAACCAAATAGAAAAATCCAAAATCTTAAAAAAGTTGTACCACTTTTTTTTAAGAGGGGAAAAACTCATTTTTTTCGATGTTTTTTCAAAAATTTCACGATATTTTTTCATTTTTTCACTCATATCTTCTAAACGGTTAAAGATATCTTCAATATCTGAATTGGTCAATAATCTGCATTAAATTTTGAAAATGACAAACCTCTTTTAACTATTTTTGAGGTTTGTTTACACATATAAATAATTCGTGCAAAAAGAACCTCATTTTTGATGATTTTGCCGCGGCTTCAGTTCATTTTCATTGTTTTTTTTGCTTCAGTATTTATTGTCCAATTTCAATAATTTTTTTTGCGAAATGTTCCTCACATCCTATACTTTAAGTCAGGTAAATTTCATTTTTTTTTATCAACCCCTTCTATTTAATTTTCAAGTGTGAAAAAAAATAACACGAAAATTTTCATTTTTTGAGATGGTTTTTAAACATCTGTGTCTTTAGACAAGCTAGACAATTGCGGTTTTTTTTATTTGATTCAGTACCATCTGCTGACGACTAGAAAAATCCAAAATCATGAAAAAGTTATACCCCCTTTTTTTAAATTACAAAAAACTCATTTTTAGCCGATTATTTTTTTACATTTTTGGCTATATTTTTTGAATGATAAGAGATATCTTCAATCTCATAATTTTGTATTTTTCTACATTAAATTTGGAAAAGAATGAGACCCTTTGCACTATTCTAAGGCATTGTTTAGCGGCTGTGCAACTTTTGGCGTGTGATACAAAATTTTTTTTTATTAATTTTTTTCATATTCATGGCCATATTTTTTAAACGATTATCAATGTCTTAGATATGATTTACTTTTTATAATCTACATTAAATTTCCTTTAAAACGAGCCCAGTTTGGACCTGATAAGCCTCTATTTAAGTTCTTTAAACTTTTTCTAAAAATGGAAGAAATTTTTATTTTTTGTTTGTTTGTTTGAAGAGTTTCTTTCAATTTTCGCCTATATTTTTTGAATGGTAAGAGATATCTTCAATCTCATAATTTTGTATTATTCTACATTAAATTTGGAAACAAATGAGCCCCATTACAGCATTCTCAGACATGGTTTAGTATACTATCTATTCGTCAATCACGAGACAAACTTTTAAGTAGATATTTTTTTTCCGAGATATTTCTATACAATTTTAGCTATATCTTTTTAATGGTAAAAGATATCTTGGATATCCAAAGGTTTTCACATTTTAGATTAAATTTTGTAAAAAATGAATACCATTTCATTTAATTCAGACATTGTTTAGGGTATTTAAAACCACTTCTAAAATGTAAGAAATTTTTTTTTTGTTTGATTGCTCTGAATGATCCACATTGCAGTATTCTCAGGCATGGCTTAGTATCTAAAATGAACGAAATTATAGATTATTTCAATTTTTTCTTTAGATATCTTCAAAACATAGCAAAAAAATCATTTTCAATTCATTCCCTCATAGAGCCTTCCACGACCACAACATTTCATTTGGCTCATATTCTTATTTTTTTTTACTTAGCGCCGGGTATTTTTAACATTCTTCAGACGCGGAAATTTTTCAAACCCTCCCGTACCGACGAAAATTTAGTGAATGAATGAATGAATGTCTAGGAATTTTTTTTTTTTTTTTAACATTCACACTTTTTTCTCATTTACACTCACATTCTCACAGTCTTTTCGGCAACTTAGGCCATTTAAGACTTTGACGATGTATGATGCCCCTGAATCATACATTGTATAAAATTTCTTTTATTTAATAAAAAGTTTTAAATAATACATCAAATAGAAAAAAAAATTATTTAAAAATATTTAATTTTTTTTACATATTTAAATTTATAATAAATAATAAACTTTTTCAGATATTTTTTTCTTACATAACCTATAATTTTTTTTATATATTCAGAAATATTCAGAAACTAGAATTTCTTCTGAGTAAAATGATATATAATATGTATACCATCGGACCATTAGGGGGCTCTAGGGAGGGAGGGGAATATATTCTTTTCTTGAATAGTGGGTGGGCAAAGTTGTGCACTCGGCTTAGTCCGACCCTTTATTTTTTAATAGGGCCTTGCCCGTCCGATTTCATTTGCATGCCCGTCCTCCTAATCAGTTTATTAAAGTGAAATTTAGACTTGCTACCCGCCCATAATTTTTTCATCGCCTTCAAAACCCACAGGCCGGGCAGGGCGAATATTCAATTATTTTAAACTTGATTCAGTGTATTTTCATTTAGGCAGAAATCATATGGGCTTTAAAATTAAGGGGAAAACTACTGATCACGCCCCGAGACGCCGCCCGCCAGGGCCAAGTTGGGAATGGCGCGGCGAAGCCGCGCCTTTCCAACTTGTATATTAATATATTTAAAGTTTCGTAAAAATTTTTATAATCCACTATTGAGAATTAGGCTTATGTTTTTTTTTTTTAATTCTAATTTTTTAGAGTTCTATTCTACTGTAGTATACAGATACCAGAAATTAATATCCGATTTCTTCTCGACTTTTAATCGATTTCTCTCCCGCTCAGAGGGGAGGAGGAATTATTTATCATAAGGAGACATTTTGGTTAGACAGTTTTCGCAGACAAGGTGTGCACATGAAATGAACACAAAGTTAGAAGTGGTTGGTTGCTGTTGTTGTTGTTGTTGGTGGGGTGTATACTCAAAAGTCAGAGGGGAGGGGGAGGAAATTGCGCGTCTACCGGGTGATTTCCTGCGGGACCTATCAACTGGGAGAGGAGTGAAGTCTTCTTGCTTGTCCTATTAACAGCCTAGGCTCATTTCATTTGTTTACCCCCCCCCTATGCCGTTGCACTGATTCACACACACACACACACACACACACACACTTTTCAAGACAATTGCCATCATTTAATTCATTTACACCCCCTGGAGAGAGACGAATAAAATAAAAATTTCAATGAGTATTTAAAAAATAAAAAGGTACAAATTAATATTTATAATATTGTGCAAAATAAAAAAAAAAATCAAATTTGAAATTAATTTAATTAAATCTCACAATTTTTATTCTATATTTGAAGAAATATATTAAATTTAAATTTTTTATTTTATATTAATTTAATTATTTAATGCTTCAAGTTTTCCGAATGGTTATTTTATCGTACATGGAGATTATTATTTTATTATGTATTATGATTTATATTCGATAAAAATGTTAAATTATAATCAGGTCTATTCTCTAAGCACAAACGTTAGCTTTTAACATCCCGAAATGAACGCTAATTCATTTTAACACCCTCCTTGCCTCAAATTGCTATTCTATTAGCCAATGGCTTTCAAACTTTATCTTTATCACGCCTCCCTTAAAAATATTTAATCGTATAACGCCCCCCCCCCCCCTAATAATTAAATAAGCTTTATTCACAATCTAATTTTGCTACAACATTATACATTAAGTATTGGTGTAGATGACTTCGTTGAGACCATGGCTTCAAGTTCTTCTTGAACTTCCCTATCCATGAAGACTTTCATAATTCGTCCTCCTTTTAAGAGGAAAAAACTTCTTTTTTTTTAACTTTTTGGCTATTTTTACTTTCTCTTACTTCTATATATATTAATATCTAGTCATGGCTAGGATCCAATGAGTCCCAAATCCCCCCCCCCGTGGCTACGCCTATGCCCCCCAGGTACTTCACAAATGGCTCCCATTTCAAGCGTATTCCCCCTAACTTAACGCGCCATTCTACTGCGCCTCGAGAATAGGATGGCCTTATTGAGGGACAACAGCCAGGTTTCAAAATATAACCAGGGCCGCCGGATTCCCGCCCAGTTTATACCTGACAACTCTGACTGCACACATACACACTTTTCAAGACATTTGCCATCATTTAATTCATTTACACCCCCTGGAGAGAGACGAATAAAATAAAAATTTCAATGAGTATTTAAAAATAAAAATCTGGTGTGACTGGTCGCTCAAATTCGCTCTTAAATTACCTTCGGTAATCGAAAGTTGTGTTTTGTGCTTGTCACACCAGATTTTTTGTGTCGACATATATTTAGTTTCCGCCGATATATTAGAATTCAAGATGTCAAATTTATAAACATGAGAAAATATTTATATTTTGTTACCATTGTATTATTTCTCCTATCTTTCCTATGAATCACAAGAGTAAAGTGGTCTTCAGAAGATTTCAATGGCGAAATGAGAATATACAATTGAAAGAGCATCTAAAAAATAGTTGATTTTTGAATTTTAATCAAAATCGTTAGAGCGAATTTTGAGAAAAAACGAAAAAAACTAAAAAAAGTACATCAGTAAAGTACTAGTACTCTTTGGCCGATTTTAATTAAAAGATTATTTTCACGGTCCCGGGGGGTGTTTAACTTAAATATAAAATTTCAGTCTCATAGCTCAATTCCTTCATGCTTAAAATTGAACACACAGACAGACCATGTCGCGAAAACCACTTTTTTGGATTCAGGGGACCTCAAAACGTGTATATCCATCAAAATCTCGAAGAACAGAATGTTAATTTTCTCAAATCTCGGTACCTGGAGCTTGACACACTAATGCGTAACAGGGTCCATATAGTTAATGAGTTTCTACTTGCATTTCGAACATTCATACAAATTATTTAACAAAAAAAAAAAAAATTTTTTTTTTGTTCGATTTGTAATGAATAAAACAAATGTCAATAATTAGAATATCCTCTCTAACTAAAATTGCATTGGATCAATGGATAATCGCCCCCCCGCCCTTATAATTAGGACACACAAATATATAAACACACACACACACACACACACACAATAGTCCCCTGGGGAGAGATTCAAATTAAACACTTATTTAATATTCGAGGCCAATTGCAAGTTTGAAAACTAAAGAGAGATGTGAAATGAGATTTCAATATCGAGTTCATCCCCCCCCTCCCTCCCCCTTCCACCCTCTATTTTGTTTTCATCTTGTCGTGTGGATTTTGCAAATCACGTATTAAAAATTAAAAAAACAATTAAGATAAATTCAGAATTGTAATTTAAATAATACTAGAGCTCCATCTAGCTGGCTCGGGCCCGTCTTCGGCGGTCCCACATCATTTTTTTTTTCAGTCAAAATACAATTTTAAAAAAATTTCGCCGATATATTAGAATGAATGAACGATGAACAAGGCCCGGCTCAAACAAAAGGGTGAACGGTAAAGACGAACGATGAACGAACGAACGACAAACAAGTGAACTAGGGCAATGTACAGTACCATGTCTGGTTGGAACGAACGAGTGAACGATGCACTATAGCAGCAGTGTTCGAGTAAATGATGCCCGGTTCGTAGGAACTAGTGAACGATGGTTGATTTGAACGAACAAGCAAACAATCAACGAGTGAACGATGACGACCGAAAGAAAGAGTATAAATAAAATTTATAAAAATGGGAAAATATTTATATTTTGTTATCATGGCTTTTATCTTTCCTATGAAGTTCAAGAGTAAAGGAATTCAATGAGAATATAATAATTGATTTATGTATTTTAATCAAATTTTGAAAAAATCGAACAAAACTGCAAAAGTGCATCAGTAAAGTATTAGTACTCTTTGGTCGATTTTGATTAAAAGCTTATTTTCACCCTCCCGGGGGGTGTTTAACATCTATATATATAATAGCGGTGTGTCTGTCTGTCTCGCTCTATTTAGGCAACTTCCCGTTAGAAATTTGAAATGAAATTTTATATGCTGAAAAAAGACTTTTTAGGGATTACAGGAAAATTATTTTCAACCCGGAATTTCTGTAACTTTTTGAGTTATTAATTCCTAAAGTTAGGATTTCTTCCATAGGAAATGTAGAGAAATATTTATGTATTCTTTGTATTTGTGTATTCCATGAATGTAAACAAATCCTCAAGCAGGCACTGGATTGGAATATCTATATATTATAATAGTGGAGTGTACGTCTGTCCGTCCGTCTGTCACACTCTGTTTGACCAACTTCCAGTTGGAATTTGAAAACGAAATTTTGCATTCTTATAAAGGAAGTTTTGAATAGTCCAGAAAAAATACTCGGGTCCCGAAATTCTTATAACTTTTTGAGTTATTAATTCCTAAAGTTACGATTTCTCCCATAGGAAATGTATAGAGAAATTTCTATGTATTCTTTGAATGAAAACAAATCCTCAAGCACGCACTGGATTGGAAAACGTAGTAATAATTTTCTTTTCGGGCGGGCCCGAGCCAGCTGGAGGAGGGTACATGGGGCGGCGCAGCTAGTAGATATCAAATCCAATAAAACAATAAGTATTATAAATAAACATGATAGTAATTTCATCAAATATAGCAGTTAATACTTAATTATTACACATTTTAATAAAAAAAAATCGCAGTGCGTTTAAAAATATGGCCAGGGATTGAGAAATTTTAAAGATGGTGTTTTGCAGCAACTGCTGTTAATTGTGATTATTATATTAATCAGCAATCGTTATGTTGAGAGCAGCAAAAAGCGTGTGATTAATGCAAGTTGAAAAGTACAAAATCCCCCCCCCCCGCTTTGACGTTAACATAAAGAAAGATTTAATGAAGGTATCGTGTTAACAAAAGAGACCAAGTGCTAAAGAGGTCATAGAGACTCGTATTGAATTTTTAGCTTTTTTTTTTGGGGGGGGGGGGGGAGAGAAAAAGATCAAAGTAAAAGAGCAAAGTACATACGCCTCTCAGGGTTCGAATCCCGGGAGTGTTCTTTAAAAATCACTCTACTAGAGTTGAAATCATCTCTGATTATTAGAATTCTTTCTTTCTTTTTTGTTAACATTTGGATAAACGCCAACGAGATACACGAAACTTTATCCCTTTTTTAGTTAAAATATTAATTCACTTTGTGCGTGACCGACATGCAGATAGTGAGTGAAATTTTATTCTTTATAACGTTAATTAAATTAAATTTTATATCAAAGAACTCACAAAATAACTATTAGACAATCTATTTATATAATGACACGAAGCTTTTGAACAAAATCGGCCAAAGAGTACTATAATACTTTACTGAAGCACTTTTTTTTTTCGATTTTCTTAAAATTCGCTCCAACGATTTTGATTAAAATTCAAAAAAATCAATTATTTTTTAGATGCTTTTTAAAATGTATATTCACATTTTGTCCCCCAAAATTCTTTGAAGCGCACTTTACTATTATATTTCATAGATAGAGACACAAAAATTTATTCAAATTAGATATTTTATTAACTGGTATATTCACCTATCTTTACAAATAATTAACAAAGTCAGGTGATTTTCGCCGTTTTCTTGATTTCACTGTGTAGAGCGAAAATTTCTTGTTCGGATAGATATGTATCCTGCAAAAATCCCACTAAAAACTTGAAATAACCAGGGAGAGTTTATAAACACATGCACTTTATAAAATAAACTTTCTCAGAATTGTCACTCTCCTGAATATCGAGGAAAATGATGACCAAAATAGGTTAATAACATCTGCTGTTATCTGGTGGAAATAATGGAAACGAGAAGAATGGTGACTGGATGAGGAATCTTGAATTAGACTAATCTCTGAACTCTTAAACTTTTCTAAATTGTAATACTTATTATATTGTAGTTCCGGGGTGACCGAGCCGGAGCTCGGTCTTTTTTTTTTTTATAAAATTGTAAAAAACTAAAAAAAAGTACATCAGTAAAGTAATACTCAAGGGGCGCGAATTTGATTTGTATAGAAGAAATATTTAAAATTTGTAAGAAATTGTAACGAGAAAACTTGCTCCTCAATGGAAACATCAATAAAAACACCAAAATAAGAAATAACAGTCCAGAGAGAGTTTTGAGGAATAGCAAAATTCCTGAGTGGATACTTAGAGGTGATAGTGCCTCATAAGAAAACTTTAATCATGAGATATAAGAGAGTTGCCCAGGAAATGCGTCAGCCTGGAGACAATTAAAAATTATTTTCAATCAAATTAATTAATAATTAGTATTTTAATAATAGAATTTAAATAATAGGATTTTTCTACTAATTGGCTTTGTTGACATTATTAAATTAAATACATTGTAAGTAATTATTGATATAAAAAATAAATTTACAAAATTGCGGATTAATTGAAATTTAATATTCGTGGATATATTCTAAATCTGTGGGTCCAGGGTAAAGAGAGGGAGGGTTTGACCAGGAAGCAAGCCCTCTAGGCTTTGAACATTATAAAACCTTTAAAACGAAAAATGGAAAAAACTAAAAAAGAACACCAGTAGAGTACTAGTACTCGAGGTTTCCCGAAGACGAGACCTAGCACAATTTGTTTTCTATCCCGGAAATAGCAAATATTTAAAAATTGAAAGAAATCTTTAAAGGGAATTTGAAGAAAATTAGAAAAAACTAAAAAAGTACACCAGTAAAGTACTAGTACCCGAATTTTCCCAAACATGAGACCTAGCACAATTTCATTTTGGGACCACAAATAGTATAAATTTAAAATTTGAAAAAAAAATCGTTAGGGCCGTTTTCGAGAACTGATATGCATATATATAAACAAACAAACAAACGTACATTGCTCGTTTAATATAATAAGATATATTATATTTGTATATTCTACTACAGAATCCATTTGTATGCCTTTCGGTTGAGGCGAGCGTGGCTTATCGGATAAGCTGAGGCTTAGTAATTCGAGGTAAAATGTCACTCGAGTTCGAACCCAACTTGCCGAAAAAATTCAACCAAAGTCGAACGTCTCTGCTGGAGCAAAAGGGAGTACACATCCCCTCCAATTCCAGGCAGTTAGGGCCTGAGGGATGGACATAGGTAAAACATCACCCGAATTCGAACCATTCCTAGATCGGGGCAGCACAATAGATCTTATCTAGAAGGCCGCAGTGCAAAGAGAAGCCCCAGAACAACTAATCAATGCCTTTCGGTTTAAACAAATTAATAAATAATAATAATAATAGAGACACAAAAAATCGGGTGTGACAAGTACAGAACACAACTGCCAATTATCAAAGATAAGAGAAAGTTGTGTGCTGTGCGACCATTCACACCAGATTTTTTCTTAAGGGGGTTCAGGAGCGACGTCTAAACGTACTTAAACTAGACTAGTATACGGATTTTTCAATGCGGTTTTTTTTTAAATGAATTAAATTCATAAGAGATTATTGGGACATCGAGCTATAATTTGTTTAATGACTTATTAAAAAAATTATCGTAATTAATTGTTTTTGTTATCAAGCAAATACAAAAAAACAATCTGTCCCAATAATCTTTAATTTTTTTTTCAATTTTAAATTTATTGTTATTATTATTCACATATTAATTAAGAAATTGTTAAAATAAGCTTAGATGATTTATTTAAAAAGCAACTGTCAAATTAGTTCAGCATTCTTGCAATAGATGGCAGGCTAGTCTAACAGCCGATCCCCTAATAGCCTATATTTATATATTTTTATGCTTTTATAAAAGATACATAATATATAATAACATTTACTGTTAAAAGATCAATGAAAATCACAAAGCATTAAATATTATTAGCTACCATTCTGACATCTCTTGGCACATTTTTGAATTACTTGATTTTTTGGGGATACTTTCTACGCCATCGGGAAAAACATGCGTAACACCTTCGCTCCCGTTCCGCCTTAATAATTTACCGCTCCTTACGGACCGATTCACTTCTAGTTTTAATATCTTCTTAGGCCTTAGGACTAGAAATTTGCTAAATCACATTCCAATCCGATGAATAGTTATAAGCAAAAAAAAAAGCACTAACTAGTAAAAACGAAATCCAATCTGAATGCAATATAATCTTTAATTATTATACTAAATAATAAATCAAGTATCCATGCCACATGGCTATTAATTATTACTTGTCATCATAAGCACCATAAAATAGCTCTGCAATTAATTAGATTAACGACCATCAATCACTCGCTTTCGATCAGTTAAAACTAATACGTGAGGGATGTCTGTTGTTTTGTGTAGACAGACATTCTACACTATTTGGATTAACAAATACATCGCCTTTGTCTTCAATAGACAACAAAAGACACTATTTACACTATTTAATGTATCCCCAAAAAATCAAGTAATTCAAAAATTTGCCAAGAGATGTCAGAATGGTAGCTAATAATATTTGGTTGATTTTCATTGATCTTTTAACAATAAATGTTATTATATATTATGTATCTTTTATAAAAGCATATAAATATATAAATATAGGCTATTAGGGGATCGGCTGTTAGACTAGCCTGCCATCTATTGCAAGAATGCTGAACTAATTTGACAGTTGATTTTTAAATAAATCATCTAAGCTTATTTTAACAATTTCTTAATTAATATGTGATTAATAATAACAATAAATTGACTTTTAAATTTAAAAACTTCGTTAATATATCCAGATATAATTAAGAATTTAATTTAAAATGTTTTAAGCAAATTGCTGTGGAGATTTACTCAGGACTTTGCACCCAGGAGATTAAATTTAAAAAATCTTTTATTTGCCGACGTTTCGGTCGCCAATCATGATCTTCATCAGGCCAAATATTGTCAATTATACACTATCTTAGGTATTTAAATATTCATTGCAATTATATACAATTTCTTTTTACTTTAATATGTCTCCTATTCAAATAGTAAATGATAATATTTTTGTACATATCAAAGTAAAAAGAAATTGTATATTTAATTGTAATTAATATTAAAATACGAAATATCGTGTATAATTGACAATATTTGCTCTGATGAAAGTCGTTTAACATGTAGCCTATGGGGAATATCGACGAAACGCACACATATCGATCTATACGGGTATAGCCACCTCTGCATTAGATACAAAAACAAAAAACTTACATTTTATCAATTCACTTCCGAGGAATACGTTAAAAATAAAATCAAGAGTTTCTGCCGAAGGCTTTAAAGATATTTTAACAAGAAAGTCAAAAAATTCTCCAAAATGACAGTCGCCAATATCTAAAAATAAGGAAGTCTCGAGAGTCAGACCTAACCTGGCAACGCCGCATAAAATAATTCTCTTTTCTAGCTGTCAGTTACATTTTTTTCCATTTTACGATATTTTTTCTCGCAAATCGTCCATTGTGTTTAAACTGATTTGCATTAATCATTGTAATATATTAAATAAAATAAAATTGAAGGCGTTTAAGATTTAAAATAGATAGTTGATGAATGCAATGTTGCCAGTTCTATATTACGTGAAAAACTGCTCAAGTCAAAAGACATTCATTTATTATTTTTGGTAATTAAAATATTAACTTAATACAATTATAAACTCTGCTAGGTCACGACTAAATTATAATAAGAAATTTTGGCATTCAAATTTTTAATATTATAATAAATGCGAGATTTAAATAAAAAAAAAAAAATTTAATAAAATTAATTTTATTTTAATCAATTAATAAAATATGAGATTTAAATATCGTATATTAATTAAAATGAATGATATAATTAGTTTAACGGACATTTTTTCTACTGACCATTAAAATTCAAATAGCGTTGAATCACCCATATTTAACGATAAAGAGAGAAAAGTCGCGAAAAACTCTTCAGTTGTCATATTACCAACCACCAATGGATATAGAAAAGTTGCGAATCAAAAAGTTTACTTCTTCAGTTCAATTCCTTGAGTGTTAAAGACTCGAACCCACAAAAAAAAAAAAAAAAAACATCTACAGCATGCAAAATAAATGAGAAGACAAGTGCAAAAACTTGTAATATAGACTTTATGAATGTTTAAGGCGTTTGGGGAACACAAGCAGCAAAGAGAAGAGAAAAGTCTTTTTTTTTTTTGGTTTAGATATGTCAGTAAAATCATTCAAAAGTAAACTTAAAGGCATTTCATTCTTGACTAAGGAACCAACGCAAAAGGCGCTCTCTATAAACAGAAAATACTTTTCATTCATCATAAAAGGGAGGGAAAAAAAATCTACTAAGTGGAAAGTACACTTCTTTTGATAAGGAACCTGCTTATACTTTACAGAAAAAAAAAAAAAAAAAAACTTTTATAGAAATGAAAGATTAATTTCACATTTAATCTATCGGAGAAATATTATAATTGGATGACTTCGCTCTTTATAAAAAAAAAAAAAAAAAAAAAAACACTCATAAAAATCCGTTAAGTAGTTGCAGAGTTAATATGTAAAAATAAAAAGATAAAAATTAAATCCCAATTATTATTCTATAATTAATTTTATTTATTGAAATTATTATTATTATTTTTTTTTAATTAAATAATAATTTTTTTTTTAATTAAATAAAAGTTAATAATAATTATTTTAATTTTCAATCCTTTAAAATGCATTTAATCTGAAACTAGATGACGGATTTTTATGGGGCTTTTTCAATTTTTTTTGACTTTTAGGTGTCTACTATTCTCAAATTTTTTTTTTTTTTTTATAAGGAGTAAAAGAAAATTAATTGCCCCATAACCAAGAAGTCTGATTACACCACTGGGTCGGTTTAAAACTAAATCGAGAGAGCCTAAAATAATTTAATTTTATTGACATAAAAATTAAATATAAGAAAAATAATTATTTTAATTTTCAAATCATTGAAACGCATTTACGGGTACTCTGAAACTAGTTGACGGATTTTTATGGGCTTACAATTTACTGAATATCTAAGCTAGATTTTTTTTTTTTTTTTTTTTATAAGAAGAAAAAGAAAATTCAATTAAATAAAAGTTAATATAAAAAAAAATAATTATTTTAATTTTCAATCTTTTAAAATGCATTTACTTTGAATCTACTTGCCGGATTTTTATGGGGCTTTTTTAGTTTTGACAATTTTTTTTTGTTTTTTTTTTTTTTTGGTAGACACATTTACGGGATCTTAGAACTTATCTAGAAATTTTAGTCTACGTAAAAGATTAAAAAAAAATTAATTCCCTCTTAAACAAGAAGTTTACACAGGGTTGTTCTAACCTAAAATAAAGTAGTTTTATTTTTATAAAAATTAAATTAAATAAAAGTTAATAAAAGAAAAATAATTATTTTAATTTTCAATCCTATAAAATGTATTTACTCTGAAACTAGTTAACGTATTTTTATGGGGATACAATTTTTTGACTTTCCTCAACCAAGAGGTCTATTTAAGCCGACACCGAGTTGTTTAAATAGAGAGAGAGCACCTCTAGTTTTATTATAAAAGCAACAATAAATTAGTAATTTTGGTGGCCGAACGTGATGAATTAATTTTTATAAAATTTGATATAACACTTTACGAAAAATGTAATGGGGGATTCATGATGCATTTAATAGGATATACCTGGAATAAAATTATCCAATTATGAATTCCCGGTTCTCTTATTGCACGAAATCAATAAACGGTAATCGGTAAAATATGTATATAGAGAGTACTCGGAATAAATTAATGAGCTCTAATGGACCCTTTCAAGCTGTATCAATAAACAAGGTATCTCTATATCTTTTCAATCGATCCAAAGGACAATTACGTCAAGCCAACGATTAAGATAAAATCAGGCATGTATTTATAATTTCATTCATTTTAATTAATATACGATATTTAAATCTCACTTTTATTAATTGATTAAAATAAAATTAAAATTTAATATTTTTTTTAATATTTAAATCCCGCATTTATTATATTATATTTATTTAAAAATATTTAATTAACGATGCTCCAAGTGCAACTTAAAATAATTTGTTTTAACAAAGATACATGTGTGATATATCATTTTACTCGGAAGAACGTCGAGTTTCAGAATATTTATGTTTAGAATTCATTAATGTCCGTCTGTCTGTCTTCAATCCGCTTTCCGTTAGAATTTTCAAATTTAAAAATTTACAGACTCTTATAGAGGACGTTATGTAGAGTTCAGAAGAATTCAAAAAATTTTACCCATTAGAAAGCATTGCGTGTAATTAAAGCCAATTAATTTTAATATTTAAATCTCTCAAATGAAAAATAATTAATAATTAATTTTTAACACTATTTACTAAATGTGAACGCTTTGGCTTTAGAGTTTTTGTTTACAGAATAACTATTTGAAGCATGGAAGTGTTAAAATGAATTAATATTATTATTAGGGGAATTTTTAATCATAGACCACATTTTTGTATTATATATTTATTAAAATTATAAATACTGTACTGCTTATTCTGCGGGCGTTATCAAGTACTGTGCACTTGTTCCGAATCAAGTGAACCAACTGTCATGTCCGTTACGTGCCTTTTTATATACAGCGACGTCAGCGCCATATGTCGGCATTTCTGTGAAGTTAGATTCAAATTTTCCAGCTATTTTCACTCATTCCCATGAAGTTAGTCACAATTATCAAAGCAAGTGTTTACAGAAACATGTAACATCATGCTTGAACACTTGTTTTGACAATTATGACTAACTTCATGGGTATGAATGAAAATAGCGGGAAAATTTGAATCTAACTTCACAGAAATGCCAACAGATGGCGACTGACGTCGCTGTATATAAAAAGGCACGTAACGGATATTCACTTGAATCGGAGCAAGTGCACAGTACTTGATAACGGTTGCAGAATAAGCAGTCAAAACGTTGTATAGTATTTATATATAATACAAAAATGTGGTCTATGATTAAAAATTCCTCTAATAATAATATTTCAAACCACAAAAGCTTTAATAAACACATTCGTGATAAATATGAATTAATGTTATTTACAGATGTTAAAATTTAACGTTTTTGCTTAGAGAATAGACCTGAGAGTGATTTTCTATTATTAAAATTTTACCTTGAATGGTCAAAGTAAAAAAAAATAAAAAAATGGAAAGGAATTGGTTAATAAAATGAAATTACAATTTTCCACCCTAAATAAATATGACAAGCCCCGGGGGGGGGGGGGGTTGCGTATGCATGTGAATAAATATCTCGTTTCTATTTTATTGAAGAAGAAAAAAATATTCTGATTGCAATACAATTTAACAAAAAAGAAAGAAATTTTTCTGCCAAGCCATTTAACTTGAATGCACTTAGGGCATGTAAATGAGGTCCCCATCATTTCTTCGTTTGAAGAAAGAAAAGAAAATATTCAGAGGAATATTCCTTCCCTTCTTCGCCCTCTAATAATAATAATAATAACCAGCCAACCCCTTCTTCTTCACTTTCATCATCATCATCATCATCATCTCTTGCTTGCTTGCTTGTATCATTATTATATTGCATTTTGCATTCATAAGAAAAAAAAAAGAAAAGAAAGTCAGTAACATACAAATGGCATCTATTTGTCAAAAACAATTGAATACTAATACGTATTTCCTCAAAAAGAATTTGAATAAAATAAATATACCGCCTTATATAAAAGAACTGACTACACGAAAGACTCGTAAATGGGTGCAAGAAGCAGACCATCTAGCAGAGAATCTTTACCGTCACTTCAGATGATAACACAATATCTTCTTCTATACACTGTAAAAAAAATATGAATTTTCAATCTTTTTTCATATACTTTCGTGGTTTAATTTTAATATACCCAGGATATGAAATAAAATTAATATAAAAGTTTATGAACAAATTACCAACTTTTAAACTTATCTTTTTCTTTGTGTGCCGCCAAATTTTGAAATCGTTAAAAGTGTACCGCGACAAGTTGAGAATCACTGGTCTAAACGTTCTCAAATAACTCGACTACCTCAAGGAATTTTTATTAATATTATTTTAAGGAAACTTGAAATTATTCTTTTAAAATTTATTTCACAAATCTAAATTTATTAAATTCTGGTTTGAAATTCGCGCTCTAAACTATTTAAATATTTATGAAGTATATTACAATCATGCTAATTAAGTAATTTTTATAAAGTAATTCAACTAAATAGCTATAAAAATTCAAAATTAACAATTTTTACCAAAATAATTAATTTTAAAATATACAAGAAATTTGTTAGGTTGGCAACAAATTGAACTTTCTCATATAGTATATTCATAAACAGTTTATGAAACAGAGTTCCTATACTTGTATATGTAGTTTTCTTGAAAATTTTTAACAGTGTACCCCAAATCTCTTAAATGAAAAATAATAAAAATTGTTATATAATTAAATTTTATATATATATATATACCGGGTGGGCCAATAGTGCGTGGACGGAAGATTGTGGGCTTATTAACGGACATTTTTAAAATTTGTTGATCGCACATAATGTGGGGCCTTTAGGGCTACAAATTAAAAATATTTTCGTTCCAATTGCACCTCATATACAGGGTGGTCCATATCAAAGTTATGTTTTTTTAAATGGAACGCCCTGTATATTATTGCATATTTGGATTCTACGGCCAATTTTAGTATGAGTTTATGTCATGCAATGTATTCCAAACCAAACCGTTTAGCCGAAAATCGGGCTTTAGTGAAAAAACTGCTGTCTGGAAAAAATTGAATATCTCGCGAACCATAAAACTTAGGGAACTGTTCTTTTGTGATTTTACTAACATTGAAATGTACTAATGTAGGCCAAATGGGTAACCCGGAATTATTCTTATGTTGGGAGATATGGCCATGCCAATTTGGAAAATTTCAATCATGGATAACTTCATTTTTTCAAATGGAACATGCTACTTTTTTTTATGCAATGGGACGTGAAATTCAATTATCTTTCAGCTGATATAAGGTTGCCTATATCTATCTTTGGTAGTTTTCTTTTTATTCCAAAATATCTGATATCGAAAAAAAAAAAAATTTTATTATAGACAAAATAATTGAAAAAAAAATCCAAACGCAAAACAAAATTGTAATAAATGGAAAAAATATGCTAAATATTCGAAAATGTCTTTTAATTTCCTTTAAAATCATTTATTTGAACTTCTCGAAAAAGAAATTAGGGTTATGTTCAGGTTAGGAGGTGCGCCATCTTGTTGACAAATCATAACCCGAATTTGAGCAAGTGGGACTTCTTTGAGGAGTTCTAATAAATGATTTTAAGGGAAATTTAAAGACATTTTCGAATATTTAGCAAAATTTGTCCATTTATTACAATTTTGTTTTGCGTTTAGTTTTTTTTCAATTATTTTGTCTATAATAAAATTTTTTTTCGTTATCAGATATTTTGGAATAAAAAGAAACTACCCAAGATAGACTATAGACAACCTTATATCATCTGAAAGATAATTGAATTTAACGTCCCATGGCATAAAAAAGTAGCATGTTCCATTTGAAAAAATGAAGTTATCCATGATTGAAATTTTCCAAAATTGGCATGGCCATATCTCTCAACATAAATAATTCCGGGTTACCCATTTGGCCTACATTAGTACATTTCAATGTTAGTAAAATCACAAAACAGTCTCCTAAGTTTTATGGTTCGCGAGATATTCAATTTTTTCCAGACAGCAGTTTTCACACAAAAGCCCGATTTGCGGCTAAACGGTTTGTTTTTAGAATACATTGCATGACATAAACTCATACTAAAATTGGCCGCGAAACCAAATATGCAATAATATCCAGGGCGTTCCATTTAAAAAACATAACATTTGATATGGACCACCCTGTATATGAGGTGCAATTGGAACAAAATATATTTTTAATTTGTAGCCCTAAAGGCCCCACATTATGTGCGATCAACAAATTTTAAAAATGTCCGTTAATAAGCCCACAATCTTCCGTCCACGCACCATGGCCCATCCGATATATATATATATGTTCTTGAAGGTTTCCGCGACCGGATGTATGCGAAGACAAGTTTTCTCGGGTTAAGACGCGTGGGGTGCTGAGATTTACTCGACGTTTCGGCTCTCCTTTTGGAGCCATTTTCAAGAGAGAAGGAAGTTAGGAGGTAATGGTGGAGGGGGTTGTTTACGGGGTCGCAGTCTTCCTGGTCCCCAGGTCAATTTGGTGGATGACTCAGAGGCGTGGATTGGTCTCTGAGAACTGGAGGAAGGTTGGGTGTGTGTAATTGTGTTCGGTTTAGGTTGACTACGGGGCCTCAATCTGCCTACTCCCCAAGTCGGTGTGTTGGTGGTGTGTTTGGTGGATGCCTCAGAGGTCTGGGTTTGTCTCTGAGGAATGGACAGTGGTTGGTTCTGTGTAATCGGGTTTGTGTTTGGTTTGGGTTGACTACGGGGCCTCAATCTGCCTACTCCCCAAGTCGATGTGTTGGTGGTGTGTTTGGTGGATGCCTCAGAGGTCTGGGTTTGTCTCTGAGGAATGGACAGTGGTTGGTTCTGTGTAATCGGGTTTGTGTCAACCCAAACCAAACACAAACCCGATTACACAGAACCAACCACTGTCCATTCCTCAGAGACAAACCCAGACCTCTGAGGCATCCACCAAACACACCACCCACACACCACTTGGGGAGTAGGCAGATTGAGGCCCCGTAGTCAACCTAAACCGAACACAATTAAACACACCCAACCTTCCTCCAGTTCTCAGAGACCAATCCACGCCTCTGAGTCATCCACCAAATTGACCTGGGGACCAGGAAGACTGCGACCCCAAACAACCCCCTCCACCATTACCTCCTAACTTCCTTCTCTCTTGAAAATGGCTCCAAAAGGAGAGCCGAAACGTCGAGTAAATCTCAGCACCCCACGCGACTTAACCCGAGAAAACTTGTCTTCGCATATATATATATATATATATATATATATATATATATATATATATATATATAGAGAGAGAGAGAGAGAGAGTATTGGATTCATGCCAAAAAGTCCATGTGGATATTTTGATGGATATACACGTTTTGGGGTCTTCTGAATAAAATTAAAGTGGTTTTCGCAACATGCTCTATCTGTATGTGTGTGTGTGTCTGTGAACAAAATATCTCATGAACGGAAAGTGCTAGGTGGTTGAAATTTTATATTTAATTTAAGTATCCCCCCCCAAGGGGTAAAAATAAACTTTTAAACAAAATCAACCAAAGAGTACTAGTACTTTACTGATTTACTTTTTTTTTAGTTTTTATCGATTTTCTCAAAATTCGCTGTAAAGATTTTGTTTAAAATTAAAAAAATCAATTATTTTTTAGATTCTTTTTAAAATGTATATTCTCATTTTGCTCTCAAAATTGTTTGAAGCATACTTTACTCTTGTGCTTCATAGGAAAGATAAGCCATGGTAAAAAACAAAATATATATATATAAATTTTAAAACTTGAATTGTAATATTTCGGCGGAAACTATTATATAATAAATATATGTGAATACAAAAAATCTGGTGTGGCAAGCACAGAACACAATTTTTTTTAATTAACGAAGGTAAGAGAAAGTGCTGTGCAACTAGTCACTCCAGATTTTTTTTTAAAGTGAAGTTAAATAAAAGCATTTAATAAAAATAAAGAAAAAAAAGTTGAGCTAACAGTTTAATATCAAGAAAAAGAAGAAATGTTACGATTTAATAAATAAACTCCTATTTTAGAAGCATACAAGTCAGGTGATATCACAATTACTTTATTTCTTGTTATTTGAACAAATAAATATCAATTTTGTTGAATTATATAAATATATATTATATATATAACAAAAAAATTCCTTTATTTCTCGCAAATAACATGGATTTATTTATCATTTGCCCTCTCCGTTCCATTAAACTAAATCATTGTGAATAGAATGTTCAATTTCGCCCTCCGGGTGGGGGGAGAAGACTGACAGATATGTTATTTAAACAACGGACTAGGATAAAACCAAGGAACCGCAAAAGCACAATAACGTTAAAAGCAATTTTATTGTTGGCTAATAACGGAGAGGGAAGCAAAAAAAAAAAAATATAAGCAGAGTGACTGAAGGTCCGATTCCCTCAGGATTCTGGGAGAGAAATTTCTCTGAGACTATTTATTATTTGATGGAAATATACGTTTTGAGTTCAAAAAATTATGTCTGTCTGTGAACGAAAAGAACTACAGGGTTGAAATTTTATATTTAAGTTAGACATCATCTTGGGACGTGACAAGAAGCTTTTGAACAAAATCCGCCAAAGAGTACTAGTACTTTACTGATATACTTTTTTTAGTTTTTTTCGATTTCTTGAAAATTGGGTTTAAGGATTTTGATTAAAATTAAAAAATAAATTATTTTTTAGATTCTCTTTAAAATGTATATTCTCATTTTGCCATTAATATCTTATGAAGACCACTTTACTCTTGTACTTTATAGGAAAGATAGAAGCTATGGTAACAAAATATAAATATTCTCGAATGTTTATAAATTTTATATGCCCTCGGGGCTTGGTGTAGGGGTTAGAGTGCTAACCTCGTATACCAAACGTCGCGGGTTCGGACCCCAGGCAGTCCGATGATTTTATTTAAGCCACTTGGATACCAAATGGCTTAAATAAGAATGCCAGGCCCTAAATAAATACAGGGGGTGTCCGGTAAAGAATGGATAACCTTGAAATGTCTTATAGTATAACTTATGGCCGTTCAGAAAAAATTGAAACAAAATATATCATAAGTAGTACCTAAGATATGATTTAAAAGAAAAAGAAAGGTCTAATTTTTTTACCTTGTTTTACTTTTATGAACACTACGATCAGAAATGAATGGATTCCATCGGTTTGTTGTTATTTTATTATTATACACGAACTATGCTAATAGATAAACAGTGAATAGTATGACTAGCTATTGCACTTTTTTTATTAAAAAATTAGCAAATTCTAATAAAATAGCCAGGTGGTCGTTTTAACACTGATTTTAATTATTTTAATTTTCTAATTTTTTTAATAAAAAAGTGCAATAGCTAGTCATACTATTCACTGTTTATCTATTAGCATAGTTCGTGTATAATAATAAAATAACAACAACCCGATGGAATCCATTCATTTCTGATCGTAGTGTTCATAAAAGTAAAACAAGGTAAAAAAATTAGACCTTTCTTTTTCTTTTAAATCATATCTTAGGTACTACTTATGATATATTTTGTTTCAATTTTTTTTCTGAACGGCCATAAGTTATACTATAAGACATTTCAAGGTTATCCATTCTTTACCGGACACCCTGTATATATTATTAAATAACGGTTATCGTAAAAAGTCTTATATGGCCTAAGTTGCCGAGAAGACTGTGTGTATGTGTGTGTGAATGGGAAAAAAGTGTGAGTGTTTAAAAAAAAAAAAAAGAATTTTATATCTTGAATTTAAATAAACTAGCCCGCCTTCCGGGCTTCACCCCCCTGGACGCCCCGCCAGCTGGCTCGGGCCCACCTACGGCGGACCCTCGCTTTTTCTTAATTATGAAAAATATTATCATTACTATATTCAAATTCAGTGCCTGCTTGAAGATTTGCTTACATTCACAGAATACACAAATGCAAAGAATACAAAAAAATTTCTCTATACATTTCCTATGGGAGAATAAGAATTAAAAAGTTATAGGAATTTGGGGATGAAAATAATTTTCCTGTAATCTCTAGAAGGCCCTCTTTATCAATACAAAACTTCATTTAAAAATTCCAACGGGAAGTTGCCTAAATAGAGGGTGGCAGACAGACGTACATTAGCGAATTATATAAACAAATTGGCTGGAATATTTTAATACATTGACAAAAAAAAATCAGGTGTATGAAGCACTGAAGGTAATTGAAAGTTGTGTTCTGTGCTTGTCCCACCAGATTTTTCTGTGTTTAGATATATTTAGTTTCCGCCAATATATTATAATTCAAGATGTAAAATTATATATATATATATATATATTTTGGTACTGTATCATGGCTTCTATCTTTACTATTAAGTACAGGAGTAAAGTATGATCGTTGGAGCGAATTTTTAGAAAGTTGAAAAGAAACTGAAAAACTACATCAGTAAAGTACTAGAACGCTTTGGCTGATTTTGTTCAAAAGCTTCGTATTATGTCCCAGGGGGGGGTTGACTAAAATATAAAATTTCAACCTCATAACTTTTTTTTCATTCTTTTCATTCTATTTTGCCATTTAAATCCTCTGAAGATCAATATGTCGACACAAAAAATCTGGTGTGACAAGCACAGAACATGTACTGTGTGACCATTACACTAAATTTTTTATGAAATGTATCGGTTTACCATATTTTCGGACCGAGGAAATATTAATTTATCCATACAATGGTGAATGAATGCCGAAAGGTTGAATTTTATGTGTCAGCACATACGAGTTTTTTTTTTCTTTTTGTTATATTACTATTTATGGTACACAACTGGAGGTGCGTGTG